>SAYO01013932.1:332-14221 GCA_004023745.1 Recurvirostra avosetta | reverse complement strand
AAAAAAAAAAAAAAAAAAAAAAAAAAAAAAAAAAAAAAAAAAAAAAAGAAAAATTAAAAAAAAAAAAAAAGAACAATTAAAAAAAAAGAGATGTCCGTGTTTTACCATTTATCCTTTGGTTGTGTTATCAGAAATGAGGAGTTTGGGGTGATGGTGGGGTCCCTGGGCAGCTCAGTGCTGTTCGGGGACCTGCAGGCTAGGCACACACCCACTGCTTCCAGGCCAGACAGAGCTTGGGGAGGATGCGATGCACCAAGCACCCCACTGCAAGAGCCTGTCTGGCTCCCTTGGGAAGGGACTAAAGGGCTGCGGTGGTGGGAAGAGAGGCAGCAGAGACCCGTGGCCACACCGTATGGGGCACCAGGCTCTGGTCTCCCTGCTCTCTGCAACCCCAGAGCTACCCCACAGCTCCCTGCTAAGGAGGGCTCTGCTGAACCCAGTGACTGGCCGTGGTGCCCCTGGTCCCTGCACCTCACGGGTGGCCTCAGCTCATCCACAGTGCTGATCCCTGCCGTAGGGAGCTGTAAGGAAAGCTGCTTAGTGGAGGCGATGCTTGGGTGTCTCTGGAGCTGGGCCCTGGCACCAGTCCTGGCCAACCTCACCTGGTGGGATGGCAGCAGCAGGGCAAGCAGCGGCAGTGAGAGCCGCTCTCTTTGCTTCGAGATCTCTGTGTCGCTCTGCCTCTGGGCCCACCACCGCGCTGATTTGAATGGATTACACCCATCTCCTTAAACTGAAGCCCTGGCAGGATGAAGTGGGGTCCCCTTGGCTGGCTTCGCCACTGAGAAAGAGGAGCCATGTCTACTACGCGTGGTGGACCACCAGGTCACCAACAGTCCAGGCATGGCAGTGCACCTGTGGGGCCACCAAGGCTTTCCACCACAGCAGCAAAAGCTATTTTTAAGCTTTTAATTTCAAGAAAGGAAGTGTGCGTGGGGAGGATACCAAGTCTCCATGTTACACTCTTGCCCTGGTTTTTGCTGCACGGCAAAGGGCTGCCACAGCAGGGATCCACTGCCTCGGTCTTCTGCACACCTCTGCCCTCACCTGCCTCTCCAGGGAAGGGTTTCCTGCAGCCAGGAGGAGGGTCGGGCTGCTCCTGCTCTTCGGAACGGGTTTCAGGGGTGCTCGGTGGGGGGATCGGTCACAGCTGCTCCCCGGAGAGCAGCAGCACCATCAAGCCTCATCTGCTTCCCCTTTCAGCCACTGCTTGCACCCGGGGCAGGAAAATCCCCCCAAATTTCATTTCTCATTTTGATCCTCATTTTCTTTATATTGAAATGTTTAAGATGTGCCAGGGCAGAGCAACAACAAAAAAAAATCAATGTGCCGGGCGAAACGACCCCAGGCGGGGGCTGCTGCCGGGGGGCGTGCAGGTACAGCGTACCCGCCATGGCCATGGGTGTGCAGCCAGCTGGGCCACTCTGCACACTCATTGCACACTTGTGTGCCCAAGGCAGGGCTGGCAGTGACCTGGGATCGCCTCCCACCGTCACCACTGCAGTGTCTCTCTGCCACGTGGCCTCACAGACTAGCCAAAGCAAAGATCATGTGAGATAAATTTATCAAATATTACAGCTGCCAACGTGTCTGGCAACGGACATTCAGAGCTGCTTATAACACCTGAATGCGTCTTTTGTACATCTCAGGCTAGGTGAGGTGGATTCCCACAGCTCCCGCTCCCCAGTTAGGTGTGTTGGCATCCCTCGAAACCCAGGGTTAGAGGTCCCAATACCTCTGTCATCCTAACGTGGGCAATTACCATCATGGCTGGGCTCAGTCCAGCCCCAGCGATGTCTCAGTGTTTGCAAATAAAGAACCGCTGCCAGTTTACTCATTCATCCAGAAGTTGAATTTATGGAGAGACTCCACAGTCCGCTGCTGTTAATGCCAGGTCAGCGCGGTGCAGGGTCGCTCAGAGGGACACGCTGGCACAGATGAAGGTGAGGACGCCCGTCCGTGACTGCCTGCACCATGCAGAGCTCCATCAGTGAGTTTATCCTGAATATTTTGTACCATGGTGGCCACAGGATTTGACTCATCATGAGGATCCCTCACACTGGATTAAGGTACTGTTGCACTGAAGCTTTGAAGGGGGTATTTATCCCTTAGTTACGCACTGAAGGAGTTGCTAACGGTACTGCTTACTGTCAGGTCGGGGGATGACTGTGCCCAGCCTCCCTCCCTGAGGCACGTCAATGTTGCCAAAAAGGTGTTGCAGGAATATCAAAAACTGCTCCCTGCATAAGCTGAGAATGAATAATGCTTGAAGAAAGGAAGGAAAGGGGGATTTTCTCCTAAGAAGAAGGGGCAGATTTGTTTCTAGGGGCAGCGTGAAGCTCCAAGCAGCCTTTCATCTGTGACTGCAGAGGCGGGTCTGCAGAAGAGGTTGGCTGGACCGCTAGAAGATGGTCAGAGGGAGCACCCTGAGTGACAGGGCTCCTTGGGTCTCATCCAAGGGTAGGCAGATACCAACAGGATTTTCTTTAAATTCTACTCACCTGTCCCCACTACGAAGTAATTTCATATTTATCCTCTATATATTTATACCCATGCAGTGCCCGTCTCCACCCAGGCTCATACCAGGGTCCCCATGCAGGCACCCACTAACAGTGTGGCCTAAGGCTCTGTTAGACAAGGTCTGCTGTCTTTCAGCAAGAGTTTACCCATTAGCTTTCAAAAAGCTACATCCCAATGACCTGTCTGTGGCTTTTATACCACTACAAGAAAGTGCAGAAGGACTCCTGTCACCAGGCTGGAAGGTATCATTACACAGCGGATAATTCTCCTGCTAAACTGATGTTTTGCTGAGGTGTACCATGAAATCACTACCATGGAAGAGCTGGAGATGGGGAAGATGCCGCAGTGTTTCTCCTTGCTTTGGGAGGACTGATGGAGGTCAGCATCGTTGCTTGGATGGTGAGGGTCACCTGCGGTCTTTCCCCCATAGCAGCCATGCTTTTGAAGAACATTTTGAAGGGCTGGGTCTCCTTATAATTGGGACTTGTTTGCAGTTTTTGCAGTTTAAGACCTGAGGGAAAGCTGGATTTAGATGGTGCTGTGCAAACAGAAAATAAGAAGTAATCAAAGTACTCAGAAAAACTGATAAGTCAGCACTTTAAACCACTAGTTTCATCCTTCAGAACATGTTTCTACCAGCAAGGCATATGATACAACAAACAGCTGGTCTAAGGTACACAAATGCAATATATTATTGCTCTTGCTTAACTGTACTTCAGCAGCATCCACGTAAAGTTGCTTGTGCAGCTTTCACTTAACCTGTGCATTAGGAAAATTAATTACATGGTCACATACTGGAGATCAGCTGGGACCCTTGCTCCCATCCGTGGCAGGAAAGACCGTGCTCGGGGAATGCGTCAGGGCTGCGCACAAGAAAGGCTCCTGCCTGCAGGATCCCTGCCTGCATGGTGTAGTTGGGAAGAAAAGAAGGGGACTGAAAGAGGAAGAGAGACTTGTTAAAGTGACCGGTTAAAGGAGTTGATGGCCCTGCCAAAGAACAGGGCTCTGCCCCTGCTGAAGTTTCTAAGCGATGCCACCAGCCCATCAACACAAAGGTGACTTGACCTCCCCATTTCCCAGACACCCAGTGAGTAGCGAGAGGGACACATGATTTTGAGGAGGGCTAGGCATGTACTGCTGCACTAAAACACGCTCTGCACACCAAAAAAGTCATGTCCTGTGCGTCCCAGGTAAGATGGGCAGACTGATCCCAGGTCCCCCGCTGCAAAACCGAGAGGGGAGGTTTGCCTGTGCCTGCAAGGGGACAGAGGAGACAGCATCATTAGCGGCTGCAGATTGCTCCCATGATGACAGCATTGCAGAAGCACCTGGGTGGAAATTAATCATTATAAACCCTGTGCAGGGGTTACCTGGGTGCACAGAACCAAGCTACATACTGGATGTGGTTGGTAAAGGCAGAAAAGGGGATAAGTGAAGGAGGTGAAGGTCCCAGACACAGACCCATGGCTGCTGCAGGAGAAGACACAGGGCTGGAGCTGAGACCTGGGGTGACCATCACCACTGGCCGTGCTTGGCAATGCCACATCGGGAAGCTTGTTTCTCCTCTCCTGCTTCCTTCCTCCTCCCAAAAACCCTCACCCCAGCCCTGCGAACAAACTGGTGCGTCACGGTGCAATTACAGACTGTCAACCCATGTCAACCTGAGGTGGGTGGGAATTAAGGCTCCACTGACATCTAGCATTTTTCTCATTTTTGACAGTCTGACTAGTTTCAGACTAATTTGATGTCTTCTAGTGTTCTGTCGTTTGGGTTTGGTTTTTATCATTATTACTATAATTACATTTATGCATGTTTCTGTTTGATTAAACATCAAATAGTAAATACCCACATGCAGTAGTCACAGCAAGAAGAAATCCAGGAATTTGCTCTCCTGTCTCTAGCTGGTCCCGGAGCAAACAGCACCCGGCTCAGGACCTTCACCTTAGAGGAATGCATGAAATCTGGAAATGAAAATCAGGGAATTGCCTCTGGGCAAAGCCAGAAAAAACAGTTTGCTCCCTGGCTCTCCTGTCCTTTGGGTCCCTACAGCAATCAGGCACCTTCCTCTCCTTACTCACCTGCTGTTTGTTGCTTAACAGTTGTGTTAACATGTGAGGCGTGAATATTGTCTAGAATATTTATTTATGCAACCTCTTAGGCATTTTAGGATGCTTAAAATCATCTTCAGATGCAGTAAGATATGTGAGCACCACCATCAGTAATGTTCACTAAGGCACCTACAGCATCATTTGACCATGGCCAAGATTTCTCTTTTGGGGCAAGTTATAATTCTTCATCCTGGGTAACAGATCCAGTGCATTTCAGACGGTGGCACCTCAGTTGGGGAAGTTATTTATACCTGTCGGCTGTGCTGCAACAGTTCACTGTGGTCACGGTCACCAGATCAATTTAAATGGAAATATTTTCTGGCGCAAGCAGGCAGGCAAGCCAAGGGCACATGTGTAGATAGTGCCACTGGGTTAAAGCTGGTGGTGATGGCACTGCTTTTGGTGGTGAGCGCCCACATCTGGGTTATCAAGCAGCAGCAGGGAGAGGAGGAGGAAGGGCACAAGGGTGGAAATGCCAAAGCCCCCTCCATGCTGCAAACAAGTGGTTCAAAAGGCCCTGGTCCCGGGGAGCATGCCCACCCACCCCTGCAGTCGCCTGCATGCCAGCGAGTGTCGCGAGATGAGCCACATGGGCCAGGGGAGCAGGGGTAACGAGGGAAACCACGATAGAAGGAAGTAGTTAAAGACGGAGGAGGCATCTCGTCATGATTGCTGGGGGGGAGGAAGTCGTTCTGCAAAGCAGTGAGCGTGGGAGACATTGCGCGCCCATGAGCTGTCCCAGCCTGGGGAGCTGGGGCCCTTAGCACTGCTTCATTTTTTTGGTTGGTTCACGTTTCTTCAAACCATTGGGGTGGCAGAACCAGATCTGAAGACCTCAGCTCACCTCTTTAAGCACCCACAAGTGGGGTCTCCCACGCGGGGCACCCCAGACCAGGGCAGGGCGTGGCTGTCACCATCAGGAGGCACCACAAGAGAAGGAAGGTTTGGGGGGACCCGGCTGCTCGTGAAAGGATGGGGCAGGTCTGAGGTCTGACTGATGAGGGCAAACTGACTTTGCCAGGCGGGGACAGCTCTGGTTTGGCACAATTTCAGCTCTTCCAGAACCACTCCCTGGAAGAGAGATGTCTTGATCTGCTCCATGACCGGAGACGTGACTTCCCTGCTCCCCCAGAGCAGAGGCTTCCCAAGGGAAGGGTCTCCAGATCCAGGACTCACGGGAGCCATTTTGGTTGGTTAAACAGGGGCTGCAGTACACTCTCATCCTGGGTGTGGGTTTTTTCCCCGGTCACTGCGGCAGCACATCCCATGGCTGTTATGTCTCCCAGGACCGTCAGGCATTTCCTCGGGGTTTCACCCAGCTGAGCACTTAACACCCATGCTAAATCTGAAGCACATCAATAGGCTTACTCAAACCCTGGAGTGCCTGGATCAGGGCCTGTTTGCATATGACAAGCGCAGCCTTCTTCCATGACTGTCACAGGAAGGGCACCAATTTGCATCACTTATTATTTGAACAACAATTTGTAACATTGCAGGAAGAGCCAAAGAGGGGCACCTCATGCCAGCTGCTCCGAGGAGGACTTTGAACCAAACGTGCCTATTTTGGATGGATGCGATGGCTCAGGGGTGCTGTGAAGCTGGTTCGCTCCGTGTTGTACTGTGCGGCCACCACTTGCAGGGCTTGGAGAGGACCACTCGTGACCATCCCTGCACACGCGCAGGCAGCAAATATAGGAACTCACCTGCGAGAAAATATGCAGAGACATTAAACCCAGGAGCTTTTCATCACCCCGGTTGGACCAGTCGCAGCCTGACTAACCGGAGGCCAAGCCTATATTTACTGCAATTTATATAAATCAAGAGAGATCCCATGAAAGACAACCAACCAACCTAATTGCTCTAGGGACAAATTCCTTCTGACACATACATCTGATAACATCAGTTACCTCCCAAACAGACTGATTCAAATGCTGTGGGTGTTTGAGAGGTGATAAACATTATGGGAGGAGACTGGGGCTGAGGCTGAAAACACACTGGCAAAGGCACGGGTCTGTAAGGGACAACATCCATCAGAGACGATACGCTCATGGGCAACAGAGAGCCCAGGATGGCCTGTTCGCCTCTCCCCGCACACCACAGGCCAAAAAAAGCTTCCAGTATCTTATAACAAACTTCAGACCTCTAGTAAAAAACAAATCCAAAGCTAGACGGTGCTAAAGCACACCGCCGTGTCAAAACCTCCTGCAATAGCAGGGAATATGTTGAATAAAAAATGCTTAATACTGCATGGAGCCCTCCCCTTGCCAGCCCTCTTCAACAAATCCACCCCGCTCTCCGGCCGGGTGCTCCGCACTCAGGTGATGGCAGGCTCCCTTGAATTAGTAGGTCAGCAGGAGGCCACACAGTGCCAGAGGAGAAGTGGATGACCCTACATCCATTACTATTCATTGCCGTTTGCAGAGCAAACCTCCCTGCTGCCACACTGCCCGACCGGCCCCTCTGCACCCCCACGTGCACCCCAGGAGTGGTGGCTACCTGGGGGGAGCTCTGCAAACTTCAGGAGAAGCTGGTCCAGGTGACCTCAACCAACTAGAGCAGCACGTCTCGGCACCTGATGGTCACAGGAGACTTTGTGCTCTCGCCGCTCAAGCCCGCATTGCTGGTGTTGCTTAGTGGGACGGAGCTCTCATGGCTGTGCAACGCAGGCATCTCTCCATCTGATGACAGCCACTTCAACCTCCTCCCTGCTCCAGGGAGACCATCCCCATCCCCGCGGGCATGGGGTGGCTTGTGCCCACCCCATGGGGAGGTGGCCTAGCCTCTCATATCTGGCCTGGGCTTGAGGCCCCTCACTGTGCCCCCACGGCCATTAGGTGTAATTGTTCTTTTTCTGTGGTTTTCCAGTTCAAAGGGTCTGAAATAATAAAGGGGCAAAGTCACAGCCTGCCAGAGTGGTGCCTTCTCATAGCAATGGGTGCCAAGGGTGTGTTTTGCATGCCTTGGGGTGCAGCAAAGGGGCTTTGGGGGCATCCGAGGGCAGAAGGGCTGCAGGAATACAGCACTGGAGGACCATCAGGTTTGACATGGCATAGCTAAGTGGGGGCTGTTTGGAGCAGGCTTAGGAGGCAAAATTCCCATCAGCTGGGTGAAACTGGAGCACTGGGATGTTACCCTTCATTAGGGTTGTGTTTTAGGGCTCAGAGTAACTTCCAGTGTCTGTGGACCTTTGCAGCAGCTGTCCCACCCCAGTGAGCATCTCACTCCTGGGAGGAAAAAGGAAGTGTGAAAGGGGAGGAGGAGGAGGAGCTGGGCAGGAGTTCAGAGAAGTTAATCGCAAAGTAAGAAAGAACAAGGCAGGAGGAAAGTGAAAAGTAAATAAAGTCGCTGGAAAGCAGTAAATGCAGGAGTCTTAAAGGAATCTTGCAAATCTTGGAAAGAAAGAGGACAGAGTTGCTCTTAGGAACCCCAAGGAAAAGAAGCCCGAGACCTACAAAAGCTCTTCCGTGTCTGTGAGAAGTCAATGCCAAAGCAAATGCATCACCGCCCCCACTCCTACACTCAGAAATGCTGCAGAAAACCGCCTCACCATGACGAAGAGCTGTAACCGAGCATGGACAGGCTTGAGCTGGGAAGGGCTTACGGGTCTCCAGTTTTTCCTAGAAGCTGAAGATCCTCCGTCCAGCCGCAGGTGAAACACGGGAAGAGAGGGAGAGGCACATGGAGCTAATTGGTCCTGATTCAAAAGAACTAAAAATAAATCCTGGGGGAAGACCTCAGCAAGCGGCACATCTCCAGGGGACGCTGACTCAGGCAGAAGCTGCATGATGCAGACAGACGGGGAGGCACAACCGTCCTGGGCAGAAATCTCATTACAGCTACTTAGCTATTCCTGCTAACTTGCCTCCTATTTACCGCCCCGAGGGCTTAAGCAAAGAACATTAAGAATGAAATTAAGAAAGTAGAAATGTAGGCTGAATGTCTGAAAAAATCTCCCTGACACAGCAGGATGAGCCATGCGTGTCCGCAGAGATCTTTGCCGGCACTATCAGTTGGCTGAGATGGAGCAGGTGCAGGCACTGTCCTGCAGCAGCAGCTTCTCCAGCCCCAACCGAAAAAGAGGGATGCTCCCCTCCCTGCCGGCACCTCCGTGATCCTGGTCCCCAGTGGATGGGGGAGCAGGGATGCACGGTCCCCCCAGAGCATCCTGTGGGCAGGGATGCTCCCAACAGCTGGATTTCTCCCCAGGCTGGACCAGTTCAACACTTGCCGCTCGCTAAGGGTGGGGATCACCCCGCACATCTCGGGGCTCGGGAGGGGGTTTCCATGGGAAGGGGGGAACACCTCTCTGCCCTGCATCCCACTGCCTGACAGAGGATGTGCAACGGCTCACAAGTCCCTGAGAGAAGGGGTGAGCCTGGAGCGCTTTTATTTACTGCTGTAGCCCTTCAGCTGTTCCCACAGCCCCCAAAAGCACTGAGGCTCACGCAGGAGTGGCTGTGTTTTAACAATGAAACTTGAGCGTGTGCTTGCCCAGCCGGCAGTTTACCATCTCTCACCCAACTCTTCTCCTGACCCTCTTCAAAAACAAACTAATTAGAAAATGAAAAAAACACTGGTGACCAAACCCCGCTAATGGACAGCAAAGCCATTCCCCATTGCCGTCCCCATTGCCGTCGTCTTCGGCAGCAATACCTGCACCGAGTGCAAGAAACCCTCGGCGGTGGCGCCCAGGCTGGCGGTGCAATTAGAGGCTGTCATGTGCTATCTGTCCTGTAATTTGCTACATTGGCACAGACATCTGTGTTGGTAATTATGCACGTAGTGGGATCCACAGCATTACACATCGCCGCTAGCACGAGCAAAGAGCCAAAAGAGCGAGGCTCTGCAAGAGCACAGCTGAGTGAGAAATTTGGCACATGTAGAAAACTTTACACAATGTGTATCGGTGCCTCCCTATGGAGGGCTGGTGGGAAATGCCTATAAATATCCACTTCTATAAACAAGAGTTGGATAACAAATGCATAAATAATAGCATCTTTGTTCAGTTTTCCATCACTTCTGCTATTGCAGTGTTGCTGTTCAGGCAGAAATGGTGTCAGAGAGTTCTGGTTATCTCTGGGATGGGAAGCGCAGATAGGACGAGGATTCCTTTCCGAAATCAACACTAACAAAGCAGCAGCCACTGCCAGGTTTAGGTGGATATACAGTCCTGTGAAGTGATAATTTCTGGATAACTCTAGGCCAGAGAAGGTTGAGTGTCTGTGAGGTCTGAAGAGGGGAGCAAATCTCCAGCTCTCATGCGGACAGCCCTGTGTTCAAGTTTTTAAGCAGATGCTCAGCTTCAGTCACGGGTTCAAGTTCCAGCAACAGTAAAAACACAGGACCTGTGGTTCACGACCATGGCAAGACCCCGTGTGGGCTGCCACCGGCCACCAGCCCCAGAAGCTATCAGGAGTTGATGGAGGTTCACCAGGCAGGAGATGGCAGTAATTTTTTCTGTTCAAAAGGATTTTGTCCTGAAGAGCTGTTTTCAGCAGTGAAGGATGTTGATACATGTTTCTTCTTCTGGCCTTGGGGGCCAGGTCTCCCCTGCCAGGGATCTCCTATAGCTGCTCCCTCTAACATACAATAAGGGCAAAATGGTTGCAAAGCGCCGGGGCCATGGAGATCCTGGTGCCGCAACATGTCACAAAATTGCCAGACTGGGACACCCTGGCCTCAAAGCCCAGGAGCTGGAGGGGGGATGTTATTCTCTTCCAGGCTCTGTGCTCATTTGCTGTCTGATCTTGGGCAAAACAATAATCCCATCTGTGGTTTTTGCCATTGTAGACCCAGAATAATACTTAAATTCTCCAGAAAAAAGACCATCCTTTAACAGCGTCCTGCTAACACAATGTAGTACAGTGATTTACAAAAGGGTGAGAACCTCATTTTTATCTCCTGCTTGAATTGTTAAAATAATTAATTACTTCTGGGCACTTTTAATTAAAACACTGCTGTATTGCTAGTTATGTCTAAAACACTTAACATTGAATCACTCCGTCTACCATTTCCTGAAAGCAGCAACCACTGTCGCCTTTCATATTCCAATCCCAAACTGTCCTGGAAGTGTTATTTTTATTTGTACACTTCAGTAGCCACGGATAATTCTGCAGCTCAAATCAACATAACGCTTTTTCCGTTCCCTGAAATTAGACCAAGGTATTTGTGAGAATTGCAGCTGTCCGACCAAATTACCATCAATCCCATTAAATTAGAAAGCACGAAGGGGCGGTTCAGTTTTAAGTCATCATTTTTGTTCCAAGTTGGGCAAGATAAATAAAGTTTCTACTCTTCCCTGTTAGCACCCCCAGACTGCACCCCCAGTTCCCTTCATTCCTGCTGCTGGTGCTCTGCAGGCACCCCCAAGGTGTGGGGGCTTTCCTTTGAGGATGACAAGATGTTAGAGGAGAAGCCGTAGCGTTGCCCACCCAGTGGGACAGGCTTGGGCACCTGGGAAGCTTCAGCGGGAGCTGAGCCTGCTGGGGACCGCAATGGAGAGAAAACAGAAGGAAACTGAAGCTCAGCAGAAGAAAGCTGTGTGCGCAGAGATGCCACCACATGCCATTGTGGACCTGTGTCATGGCCTCAGCTGGGACAGAGTTGACTTTCTTGCTAGCAGCTAGCATAGTGCTAGATTTGGGATTTGGGATGAGAATGGTGTTGGTAAAACACTGATGGCTTTGGTTGTTGCTGAGCAGGCAAGGCGTTTTCCTGCTCCTCACACCATCCCACCAGTAAGTGGGCTGGGAGAGCACAAGAAGTTGGGAGGGGACACAGCTGGGACAGCTGACCCCAATTGACCACAGCGATATTCCATGCCATATGATGTCATGCTCAGCAATATAAAGCCGGGGGAAGAAGAAGGAAGGGGGGGAATGTCCGGAGTTAAGGTGTTTGTCTTCTCAAGCAACAGCTATGTGTGATGGAGCCCTTCCTTCCTGAAGGTGGCCTGACGATGGGAAGTAGTGAATGAATTCCTTGTTTTGCTTTGCTTGCATGAGTGGCTTCTGCTTTACCTATTAAACTGTCTTTATCTCAACCCATGAGTTTTTTTCTCATTTTTACTCTTCTGATTCTCTCCCCATCCCAACTGGGGGCAGTGAGCGAGCAGCTGCATGGTCCTAGTTGCTGGCTGGGGTTAAACCGTGACAACCTGAGATCTCCATGGGATGCTGTGGTTGAACACCTCACCCAGGCATCCCTGAGCTCCGTGGCTCAGCGGTACTCCTGCCCCCCTGCTCTTCCACAGCCTGCAGGCACTGATGGCAGGGGCTGCCTTTTTCTGTGCCTGGCCTTCCTGGTCTGAGTCATCATTTTATAAGTGAAAAATGCATTTCCAGAGCTCTCCCTGCATAGCCATCGCCTGGCATTATGCACAGTTGGAGATCGTACCCGCCTGGGCATTAAAAAGCCAGATATTTTTTCACCTTGTATCTCATTCCAGCCTCTCTCTGACATTTGTATGGAAAGAGGCTTTACAGAAGATGTGGGGTAACACTGCATCCTTGTGTCAGGTGAAGCTAAATAGTGATGTAACTTCAAAACTCAGCTTATAGTCACAGCTGGCCCCTCTGTTCCCCATCTGTATTCACACCTTGGCATGGATGGATAGAGCAACTCTCACAGCATCTTTGAGAAATCCCTTGAGAAGACCTAGTGGTCTTCAGGAATCTGGGAAGAAACAGATGGAGCTGGGATTTTTTCCTGCTGCTTCTTCATCATAGGGAATAAATAAACCCAGGTTCCGGCAAGCCACTGCCACCACCCAAGCAATGCGTGTGAGCTATCAGGACCAGCTCTGCCAACTCAGCCAGCTGTTTAGAATGAAGACCACAGGAGTCACCAGCATTGTCATCTGTGTGATAGCACCAGGGCTGGATGCCGTGGTGACCACATGCCCATAGCTGATGTTGTTCTGCTGCACTGAGCCTCCAGACCTCAAAATGCTAACAGTGATGCAGGGTAAGTGTAAGGGAATTCATCCCTTCTGCTTTCTCTGGCGTTCATCCGGAATGCAACACTAACTGCTGAACGCCACCAATTCTCCTCTGTGACAAAAGAGGAGATTTGCTTTAACAACTAGTATTTAAATGTGCTTTTTGAATTCTATTCAAGGGACTTTGGATTTATATCCCACTAAATCACCCCTCTATCAGGTCTCCTCTGCTGGGAGCAGAAATGGCTGGGGATGACATAGGAACATCAGAAAACCCAGAAGCATAACTAGCATCCAGGGACACTGAAGCATCACAAAAGCGGCATTGAACACCTCCATCCTCTCACCCTCTCCATGCAATGTAGGTGCCCCAGTGCTTAAAGCTCCGATTTTGTTTTCTCGTTCGTTGTACAGTGAGCCTGGGGAGGTTGCCCTGACTGAGCCTGGGGAAGCTGCCAGCCGGCAGAAATACCATTTCTGAACACTTCTGCCAGCAGATGTGGCATCACAGGCAAGCCCGACCCGTTCCCAAAGAGCCCTGTTCGCTGCAGAGCAGCGTATCCATGCTGGCCCTTTATTTTTTAACTAATAACCAAGCGGGCAGTTGTATGGAAGGGAGACGGTAGAGGGCAGCTCCACCCTACTTAACGCAGGAAATACTGGCTGCGAGTAGCGGCTCTTTACACGCTGCGTGCAAAGGTGAGGCAGATAGTTTTGCACACCGGGATCACGAAAGGAACAGGGAAGGTGGTGGCAGACACCATCTTCTGCCCTCGCTGCCCACCCTCAGTGCCTCTGTGTGGTGGGGAGCCCGCCTGCCCTCCCTGCAGAGTAGCTTGTGATCTGAGGGACAAAAATGCTGCGGTCCACCGCCTCTTCTGGGACTGCTGGAGACTCGCAGCATGGTCCGGTTATCCAGAGGGGACTCGATTCATCCCTCGGGATGCTCCCACTGCAGCTGCTGCCTTTCTGCAGGGAAGGATGGGGCGGGCAGTCATCACCCCCCATGCCTGCATGGGGGCCCTGGACACAATGGGTGGGCAACAGGGATGCCGGCCTCATCCTGGCCCTGGTGGGGGTGAGTTGAAGTCTTCCTGGATAAAGCCCATGCAGCCCATGATAAAATTTGGGTGAACACCTTTCACCTTCCCTCATGTGGTGTGTCCAACCCCTTGGGCAGAGGAGGCTGCCCCATCCCCACCACTACCTGCCAACCCAAACACCCGCTGCAACGTTGAAGTGAAGCGGTGAGCCGGGGCAGGATCGCCTCTTGCATTACAGAGCCGCAAGAAAGGGCATGACCTTGTTAGAGATGTATTTTA
>SAYO01013931.1:8936-26692 GCA_004023745.1 Recurvirostra avosetta | reverse complement strand
CTAATTACATGGCATCTGGAACTGAGCCCCATGAGATAGTGAGCAAAGATTTCCTTATAACCATCTTAGGAGCCAAGGGTCAGGCTGGTACCATGTCGGCACAGAAGGGTCTGTATCGGTAGAAGGCATCTAGGAGGGGTTGTGTCTACTACCTTTGGTTCATCAGAGCTAGACTGAGTTGAGGTCTCCTACCTTGGAGCTCATGCATCCATCCTGCTAAAGCTCAGAAAGCTCTTCCTTAGGCAGCCCAGCCTCACCAGTTCTCATCTTTCTGAGGTTCTCGGAGGGAAACTCCTGGAGAGGCCAGTGCCTGGTCTGACCGTGCTTTGTCCAGATGGACCATGATTTCCCCAAAGCGCCATGTTCTCACAGCATAATTGCTTCTCATGTCCCTGCACGTTCTGGAGCCTTGCGATGCCACTGTAGAGGGGCCCACTGCAATACCAAAATGTCTGGTCTTCCCAACCTCCTTTAGAATATTTGCGTTAGGGTAAAGGATGTCACCCTGGACCACCAGTCTCCAGGGACTCGCTGCTGTGTGGCAGACCAGGGCTGAGGGTACCAGCTGAGACTAGAACCTCCTGAGACTTTGTAAGAGCCCCCATAGCTCCTTCTCTCCAGCAGGTCCCCTCTCAGGACCCTTTCTCACAGCCACTGCTGCTAGCTAATGACCTGGGAGGTCCCATCTTCTAGGGTCAGACAGCCCTACTTAGACATGGCTTGATGGAAAGGTACAGGTGAATTTTTCCAGAGACATGGTAGGTCTTTGCCTTTCTGGGCTGCTCCCATCAAGAGGTGCACTGCTCTTTTCTCCTTCGTTTCAACTGCACTTGGGTCCATTTCAGCCTCTTCTTAAGTTCTTCAGTGGCTCTTTCAGCCACCTTCAACTTGCAGTCCTGATGATGGAGTTTCTTGCTGGATCCCTACTTTTCCTAATATTTTGCCCCACGGGGAGATGCTTTGCCAGCTTTTGCACTGGGTAAGGGCCCCATCTTCCCTCCCAGGATCACCAGCCTATCTGAATAGAAACCTTCATCTCACGCTGATGCCAGCTTGGCATGACCTCCCACTAAGCTGGAGGTGTCCTGGCCCAGACAACAGAGCTCCATTCAGCCTTAAAGCTCAAAGGCAACACACTTGCAGCGCACGCCCCCCGTGCCTGTGACCCGCTGCCCGCTTTGAACCACTACGCAGCCTTCATGACTAGCTTGATGGGAGCCACCGTTCTTGATGCTGAAGGAGCCAGAAAAGCCGAGTCCTGGTGCAAAACTCACTCTTTCTCTGCGTCTTGCTGAGGAGGCTCCTACTCAACAGGCTCCACCTGCTCCGAGGGGCTGGGAACAGGAGTCAAGGGATCAAAGCGACCAGGGTGACTAACGTCCTTGCGCTTCTGTAAATCTTCCTGTATTTACAAATGGCTCATAAAGACTTTGGAAGGGGACAGGTGAGCAGGCCTAGCCAGGCACTGCTGGGATGGGAACTCCACCAGGAGTTCAGGCTCTCATACGGAGAAATCATGCCTGGTTCCTAAAGTCCCTCAGCTATGACAGATTGAAGGCTTGGAGAGTATCCAAGAGAAGTCTCATATAAGTTTGCTCCACTTTTGTCCTCTCCCCTGGGTTCCTACTGTTGAACACCACCCAGAGACCTTACTGGAAGGACTTTTGGCATGACCTTGTGCAGCCATCAGGTTCTGGGATAGGGCTTAGACACTGAACAAGATGGGGAAGTCTCAGGTCAGTTCTGGTGGGGCCCAGATGATATTCTGTAGATCTGGTTCAAACTTTCCATTTCCCTTTTAGGAAGACCCGTTCCCTTGACCACAACCTTCCGCAAGTCAGATGGACAGTTAACAGCTGTGCATATCTGTTTTTTGGAAGGAAGTTTTTTCTCTGAGGACCAAAGGCAGGAGCAGTTCTCATTCCCATGGAGTCTAGCATCCGGAAGATTTTGTTCTTCTGCCCAGAGCTAAAGACTGTTTTGCTTTGTCTTTCCAACGGAAAGTCCCACCAGAAGGATTTTGTTGAAGGCCTCAGAGTTGAATACTTGTGTGTCTACACGTCAGTGTGTAGGACAGGTATGGGTGGTTGGGACCCGAAACTGAGAGCCTCAGCCTGGCTAAGGGCAGAGGGCTTTGTTGTCAACAGACCCAGCCTTGCCTAAATCAGCCTTACCTTTGCAACTGGCCTCAAGCTGGTGAGAGGAACCTCCACAGGAAACGTCAGAGTCCTGTTACGGCAGCCTGCCCCACTGCAGTGGGCAATGCTGGGGTGGAGGGGTAAGGGGAAAGTCCCCGCCAGGAAGGGGAATTTCTGTGTTACTGTGTGGCTCATAGGTGATAGAGACCATCATAGGTGACGGAACCCATCATCAGTGATGGAGGCCACCATAAGTGCTGGAGAAGACAGAGGCTTGAAGAGGCTGGTGCTGCAAAGTCTATCAGCTTTTGTTGTGACAGAGGAACTCAAGAGGCTGGAGGCAGCTGCTGTGACAGAATGAAATTGGAGCCCATATCCCTCCCTCCTGCAATTAAAAAGGCGGAAAAGGGGAAAAGAGCAGCTTCGCTGGTTGACCTTTCCCTCTCGCAAATCTCAACCCGCCTCACTTCATACACCAGCATCAGGAGCAAACAGCCGGGCTGGGACCTGGCAGACCAGTAGAGGCACAGAACTACCCAAGGAGGTTGGCCGTGTGTGTGTGTGTGCGCGCACCAGAGTGCTTGCTTTCTTCCAGCCTGCAGGCTGCTTCGGGGAGGGGGAGTGGGAAGGGTTAGCTTGCCAGCTTCTCCCGAGGTCCACTGAGAGGTGTCTGTAGGGCTCATCTCGAAGAATGTCAGAGTGCATGTGCTCCGCGAGACGGCCTTTCAGAAGGCATCAGTCCCGCTGTCACGCAGTGGACCACAAATCGGGAGTGACAGCTGTCTCCGTGTGCACCATCCATCTGTGGCAAATGTGTCAGCTAGCTGAACACTCCCGAGGAAACTGCTACGGAGCCGGGAGAGGAGGAGGAGGAGAGAGAAAGGGGGAGTGAGGGCGAGAGGGAGGGGAAAAAAAGCAGCGGCAACAGGGGTGAAGACCAGCAACACGTTAACTCAGCAAGGCCAAGGGTCCTAAATGGTCTTGGAAGAGAGGCAAAGGGCTGTTGCGTGGTGGGCACCTCCACTGCTCCCTGGAGATGCCCACTAAATAACAGCCCTTTGCCCTCCCAATCCAAGAACCTCAAAGCTCTCCATAAACATTAACAATGTCATAAAGCTGTCCCAAAAGGTGGTATTATCAGTAACGGTACCACAGTGGAGGGATGAAGACAAATGGACCTGTCCAAGACCATAGTTGAAGGTGCAGCAGACCTGGGAAGAGCACGCAGCGGTCCCAGTGCCACCCCAGCTTCTCGCTGCCGCTCAGGGCCAAGAAACGGGTCAGGCACTGAGGACACGGCGAGATAGCATAGCTATTCCCTCTTCTCCTCCTATGGATATCATCTTCCCCTTTTCTCCTCTCCCCTCTTGACCTTTCCATCCCACTGAATTCTTCATCCTGCGTGAATTTGGTGCTGATGGGAAATCGCAGCCATGGGAACTGCTATTGTTTTGCCGTTCTTCTCAAGCAGGTACCATGTGGTTAGCAGAGAGGAGTCACCGCTTCCCTTGACTTTCTCCACTCATCCCATTCAACTGTGCTTGAAGAGGTGGTTTCTTGGGATGGAAGAAACTTGGTACTTACAGACCACTCACTCACTCTTTAGATGATACCAAGAATGTCAGTTCACCTCGCTTGGCATGCTTTTTTGCTGCTTTTCCAATAATACCTCTTGAGATCCTCTATCACAAATTTACCACGGGCACAGACCAACCTTGGGATTGTTGTACCAACTTTGGGGAGCTACCTACTAAATTATGCATGAACTGGAGTCTTCCTAAAGGAAAGCTCCTTGGAGTATGACCCATGTAATCCCAGAAACCATGGAACTGGAAACCCCAGGCCACTAGCCATAGCTACCCCAGCAGAGACACAGGTGTCATCACCAGCTTGGCCTTCAGAATCAGCAACAACCTGAGTCTTTCTGCAGTTGAAAGCCCCATTTTAATTTTTGGACAAAACCTATGTGTAGGCACCTTCAAGGCTGTTTGGAAGGGGGCAGAAGGCTTACCTCTTTCCAGTGGAGGTAGGAGGACAGAATTAGAAGAAGGGTGCATAAGAGATCAAACAATGATGGGTCTTTCTCTGTAGATACCTGTACATTATGATCTCAGCTATGGACTCCAAATTTCAGTTGACAATGGTGACTGGGTTGTTTCTGGTCATGGATGGGAGCACAGGAACAAGTTAATTTCCGGCCTTAAGCTTTCCAGCAGGACACGCACACTGCAGGGAGGAAACTTTGCCAACACCAGGCCATGGGTTGCGTAATGATAAAAATACCAGTTTCCCACCCCAGATCCCAAACTTGCGCTAGACATCTCCTCAAACCTGGAGCTCCTTTTTCCTCTGAATTCACTGGAGTTTCAAGGAAAACTTTCCAGCAAAGGAGGCATGAAATCCCTGGCAGCCGTTCGGACAAGCTGGACCTCTCCCTCACTGCTACGGCGCTGGCGAGGAAGCCCCCAAAGCATAGGCAGTGACATTTCCGTGTTGGCAACCCCGTGCAGGGGTCTGGGGATGCTGACGGGAGTGGAGGAGCGCAGCCGGTGGGGCAGCGAGGGGGGCACCGGGCTGCCCGGGGAGAGGAGCCCACCAGCTGGGAAAAGGGAGCGCCGCGATGAAGATCGGTGATCTCAACGGCTTATGGAAAGTCATACGAGATGCTAAAAACTCAGTGCGATTGGAGCTAATTGCAGCTGGTTACGGTTCCATTTAGATGCCAGAATAAGCAACGTAACACTCCTCCTGTTGGATTTGAACGCGTGCTTATTTATAACATCGCTTAACACCAAACCAAGGAGTAAAGGTAGCTATAACCACTTGTCTGGGAGACAAGGAGCTGTCAACCACAAAGCTAGCGAAAGGTGTTTCCATAGGGAAAACACGGCAAAGTCACTCAGGTAATTCCCGGTTGGTTTCCAGCACCCGGGGTGGTTGGAGGGAGAGTTGCACACAAAGATAAATCCGTAAGTTCCGTGACTGAGGTACCGAAAGCCACATTTTTCTGGCAGGGGTGAGTCTCTACTTAAGAACAGAGGGGACAAAAGTATTGAAAAAGCAAAACAGTTTATAGAAGGGTTAATTCTGTATTTCTTAGCCAACTAAGGACAGTTGGAAATCAGGGCAGATGAGTTAAAGAAAGCTGTGGAATAAAAATTATCCAAGGAAACGGGGGAAGGTGAGAGCAGAAGCAAATATAGTCCCAGCATAAGCTGTCACGGGTAATAGAGCATCACGAATCAGGCTCTAAACAAGTGACTTCTTCCATATCATTAAAATTGCAGCTTCTCTGATTGCCTTGCTGACATTCAGATGCCGGAGTGCTTCATCCCCGTCCTTTATTCGTTTTGAACATGTACAAATGATCGCGTTAGGGACAAAACACAGGAGAGTCAGGCTGGATCGGGGGAAGCTGTTCACTCTTCAGTTGGCTCCCAAAGATGTTTCAAAGAATAGATATGCAGATCTTCCAGGGACTACCAAAAGAGCAGCGAGTGGCATCTTAATTTGGGTATGGAAAGTTGAAGACTGAGGACAGGGTAGTTGCATTCAAGAGGAAAGCACGCCATTAATTCAATAAAGTAAGAACTGCTCTAATCAAAGATGCCCATGGCACCAAATCGAGCAAAGGTGGTGTAGCTAATGATCTGAGTAATTAAAAATTGAAAGCTGAAGTCTTTGTGAAGCTGCTCTGTCTCGTACCTATATCCCACATCTAGCCAGAGTTATTTGAGAATAAAATCTGGGCAACCAAGACTGCAGGGGAATATGTACTCGCCTGGAAAGCGCATTAACAGCGTGGGTGCAGACGTGCTCAGCGACTTGGGGAGAGGAACCGTTGGCTTTGCTTTTCTGTTCAGGGGTTGGTCTCTTCAGACCCCTCCAGGAGTACAGGAGCTGTGAGCGGCTCTGCGCAAGACCCAGCCTGCGCCTTCCCACTTCAGCTCGCCTGGTTGCATCATCACTTGTACCGCGTCTTCCAAAAGACGAGCCTGGACAGAGAGATCCGAAGCATTTGTACCCATCTGATCTTCTGTTTCATCACTGTTAAATGCTTTCACAGATGTCCGGGTTGCCACAGGTCTTTGGTTGGCAGGGTTTCACGGGAGCGTGTGACGTGCATATCAATAATGCTCCTCTTGGCAGGTCTTTTAATGGCTTGCTCTTCCTTTCTCCTCAAAACTCTCCCGGGACTGAGCTTTGGTCTGTGTTTGGTGGCCTGGCCGTTTTCTTGGCAGCTGGGAGAGATGGAGCCACCAGTCTGCAGGACTCCGGCTGCAGACAGAGCTGGTCCCACTGTCTGCCTGTTGGGACGCTCCCACCACTCTCATTGAAGCACAGCCTTCACAGGCGTCCCTCTGCCTTCTGGATCTTGCCATTCTTGCTTTTTGGGAAGTAAATACCCAGACTCCTTTCAAAACGGAGCGCGTGGCAGGGCACGGTCTCCTTCACTCTCCCTTCCCTCTCTGAGCGTATGGATCTCACACAGCTTGGCTTCCTAATGGAGCACCAAGCTGGGGTCTCACCTCCCTTCCTTGCAAAGCAATGTCCTTGTTGAGGGACATCCCTGGCTAGAGTCTAGAGTTGCATAGCAGGGACCTATTCCACCTGCTCGTTTCCAGCCCCTTCTTCCAGGGGTCTCCTTGTCAGTCCCAAAGCATCAAGAGGAGCAAAATGAGAGCTCGCACTTCTAAATCCCCTTCTAGACCTGCTTCCCACCAGCCTCATCAGGAAGATCTGCAACATCTCCTGCCAGCTAGCAGGCTCAAAGTGCTGCCCCCTTGCTCCTGTCTTCTGCCCCTCACCCTGAGGATGGCTAGCGCATGCCAGATGCAGGATCTCCAGCCAAAACTCAAGAACCCAACACAGCAGATGGGTCCCTGGCCCAACAGCAAGGCAGAAACAAAGCTCCGAACCCTGTGCACCCACCCCAGACCCCATCCTCCCCAGCTTACCTGCTGCCACGGACAGCCTCGGTCACCGGGACAGACCCTTGCGATGTCTCGCAGTGACAGTGGCAAAGCTGACCCTGCACGCAGGCGGGTCCTGCCCGGGGGCGAGGGTGTCCACTCGATGCACAGGTTACTCTGCGCTGCCTTATGGAGTCAGGCTGCCTTCAAGAGCCATTAACACCAAGGCAAGGAGAAAGCCACAACAAAAGGCTCTGAAGCCGTCCCTTTCGTGCCGGGGAAAGTCCTCCCTGGGCTGGGGGTGCCAAAGCCTGCAGGAGGGAAGGCTCTGGACAAGAGTGAGACTCTCACAGCTGAAAAAATAATAAGAACAACAAAATAATCCGAAGCAGAAAAATGGCAGGAGCCCCCACAACCTGCCTGGGAGGGTTTTACCCCCCAGGTAAGAAGAAGAAGAAAGCAGGCTCGGAGGCTGGCGAAGGTGGTTATAAAGGACAGAAAAAGCCATGGCGGGAGCAGCTCTCCTGCCTTCACATCCCACTCTCTTCCCACCTCACTTTTGTTCCCCAGCCTCTGTCCCCCAGGACACACTCCTGTCCCCCTGCTCTCAGCGGGACCTTCCCATCCCCGTCCCCTGTTGTATCCTCTGCCCGTGGGACCTGAGGCAGCATCTCCTGGGGCATCAGTGCTGGTTGGCCTGCCATGCACACACTGGTTGGCCTGGTGGTGGTTCTAGAAGATACCGCTGGCTTCACGCGGCAGCATTTCTTTGGAAATGTGGGGCAGCACTTTGGGTCTTTACCTCAGATTAAGCTTCACAAAACCTCTTACCACTTTTGAGATTTTGACTGTATTTTCCCATTCGGTTGAAATGGGACTGAGCGCTTGGGAAGCTGAAGGCTGGGACAGCCAGCGTGACCGCATGGACCTTGCTCCTTTATGGCAGCAAGCTAAAACCACGGCACTTACATTTAAACTGGCAGAGGGGCCAGTGGATAAGCAGGAGCTGGGAGCAGGGAAGAGGGATGAACTGGCAGGAGCTGCTGGGTTGCTCATCGGACGTCAGCACCTGGAGAAGTCAAGGGTTGCTGGAGCCAAACAGAGAGGAATTAGAGAAAAGTCCATGTCAGTTGACGCGATCTGGGGAGAACAGGCTTCCTGCAGCTCATCTGATGCATATTTGGAGAAGATGAAGTTTGGCCAATGATGAGAATAGCTCTGTGGTGAGCTGCTTTGGACTTGCCTGGGCTGGTACCCTGCAACGTATTGATTCAGAAAAGAGGGAAAGAGAAGAATAACCTGCTGCACGTTGAACAAGCCAAACCCCGGCTTGGGAGCATCTCCCAAGCAGGGAGTCAGCTGTGGCAAATTGTGTCTGGCTTGTCATCTTCTCCTGCTCCATCGCTCACCTGCTTTCTAAACTGAACGTGGAAATCAACCAAAAACCAGAAGAAATGGAGGCAAATGTGAAGAGGTGAGAGCAGCGGTGAGGGAAGAGGGTAGGTCCCGCTCTCCTAGTACTGCAAGGGGCCCCAGGTGGACAGCAGGGAAGGAGGTCCCTTGTGAGGGGAAGGGCGAGGAAGGTCCGGGTGAGGGTCCGGAGGAGCTCACAGCCGCTCCCCTGAGCTGCTGTCAGCGCTCAGCGGGGCCGATGGAGGCACCGACGGTGTCTACAGGGTGCTGGGAAGGGTGCGGGGAGCCAAGGGGAGAGCTGCCATCCTTCACCAGGACCCACCGCGGGGGACAACACGCCCAGAGCTCAGCGTGAGCGTTGAAGGCAGAGCCCTGGCAACTTCAAAGCAGCGAACGTGTACAAGATAACGGCCAGAGCCGCAGACCGGAGAGGAATGGGAGAGTGAGCATCCCTTCCGAGCAGCCAGGGAAGAAAAAACATAATAAAAAAAAAAGCACGTTGGCTAGAAGGTGCTTTACAAAGTATTTATGAGGTGTGCTCTTTAAAAATGGATAAGCTGTGCAGGGAGACTGCAGTACTACTGCAAGCGCCAGGGATGGGAAGCTTTGCTGCCCAAGGAAGGCCAGGACGCGCCAGCCTGTGCTTGGGGAAGCAGCGCCCACGTGGCATCCTTGCTTCTGTGCAGCCCCCGGCGGGCTGCGGGACCTGTGCTGCCCCCATCGCACTGGTTTACTGCCGCTCAGGATCCGGATTGAAATGGAAACCATCTTCCAGCTCCTTTCCCCAGGAGCTGGAGTAGCTCCTGACACCAGGCTCGTGTCCCACCCATCTTGAGGGGCTACTGCGTCCAGGGTGGACCCGCTGCCGGCTCTGCAAAACTGGTCCTCCTCCCTGCAGGGGAAGGCTGGCTTGCCAAAAAAAAAAAGAGTAGGCTTGAACGCAAAGTGAAGGAGCACTGGACACCCTCCGTCTTCGGCAGCAAGATGCTGCAGGCCAGAACTGGCCGTAGGCTGGATGAGCCAAGAATAGCAAAGAAAAGGTACAGCATGCTTGGATGCAGCTCCGGAGGTGGAGGATGAAGAGGAGGGAAGCGGAGTTTTTGCAGGGCAGGGATGAGGGTCGGCAGACAGGCTGGGACCAGCGTGTTGGGCCAACCCAGCAGCTGGGCGAGGGCTGCCGCGCCGTGCGGAGACCTGCCCGCTCCTGGCACCCCTTCTGCAGCACCTTCATGCCCCAGGTCTCTGGCAGCCGGATCCATCACATCCCCATCCCGCCAGGCTCCACGGCTCCCGGCGCCGTGTCGGCGGTGCGAGTGCCTCAGCCCATCGGTGCGGGCAGCACGACACGATGTGATGTGGAACAGCTGCTTGGTGCAACGCAACCTCCCGCGGGGGGCGGCGGGTTGTGGGGGGGGACGGCAGCATCATATCCGTGCAGGCTGGGTCCTCCACTCGCAGCCTGCCAACGGGTCGTGAGAAAAAGAGCAGCGCTGTCAGGGTCCATCAGCCGTCCCAGCGCTGACGGCCACGGGGGAAGTGGCAGCGTGGGGAGCCAGGACGGCGTGAGCGTGCGCGGTGTGGCAGCGGGAGGCAGGGTTGGAGTGGGACAGTCATGGCTCCTCGCCACGCATGGGGATGGGGCAGGGTCCCCGAGGGCAGGGGATGTGCCCCGGGTTTGCATTTCCCGCAGCACACCACGCCGGCGGCTGTTGTCACACTTGGACGAATGAAGCTCGTAAGAGGTAAGGGAAGAGTGGCTTTGGGGAGGAGGAGGAGGAGGAGGAGGGTGAAGCAAAGCCAGCGGGGTCTAGCCGGGCACCCCATGTCCATGGGGGTGTGGGGAGGGCGGCAGTCTTGCCTGGATGGATGCTCCCACCCTGTTGCCAACCACAGGAGCACGTAGCCTGGCTCTCTCCTAGAAAGCCTTGGAAGTCTTTGGGTCAAAACCCTCACGGGGTCCCATTGAAACGAGGCACAAACGCATCACTTCTCTTTGCTTCTCATTCAAACAACCTGCTTTGTACGAAGTAAGTGCTCCAGAAGAGAAGATGCTTCCAGCTGCCAGAAGACAAGCATGGTGGCCTACAAATTAGCTAAAGGTGTGGCTCAGCCTCCTAGCAATCCGAGCAAAGAAAAGAAGAAAAAAATCACTTATCAGTGGGTGAGATCTTGCCCCCAGCTCAGTGACAATGCCGTGACAGTGCAGACTTTGTTTCAGTAGCCGCTGTAGCCAACGGTCTGGAGAAAGCAACAGATGGGAACGCCTTTCTGCAGCTGCGAGCTGGAGCTGGAGCTGGTTTTCTGCAACTGGAGCGGAGCTGGGCCACTCAGAGCATCCCTGCAGCGTGACGGTCCCCCTGGCAAAAGCCACAGGAAAAATACCTGGAGGAGCCAACGCAGTGAAAGTGCAACCATGGGGCTGGGAGTAAGTAAGTGATGGGCTGTTGGAGCCTCCTGTAGCTCTGCTGTAGGAACGTTGTCACTTCTGCTCCCCTGGGGCAAAGTCCTGTACGGGGGCACTGCCTCTCATTCATTCATTTGTTCATGTGCCAGTTGAAATGACCCCCAGAAAATGGCCTTTTTCTGCTGGGACTTGTGCGGTTGCTGCTCAGAGAGCAGCATCGAGTCAAGGGAAAGAAAGTCCACCCGTCCCACCCCATCTCTTCTCCATGAAAGCATCTGCTTACCCCTCCCAGCTGCCTCTCCCAAGGGTCTGCTCTCACCTTCACATGGGGATGGTTCCCAGGCAGGTCTGGTCAAAAATCCCAGGTCACACACGTGTCAGACAACCCCCCAAAAGTCCTCCACATCTTGTCTGAAGATCCTGGACTCTTTGTTGTGTCTTCACTCGGGCAAATGTTCAACCCTCACTGGCACCTGAGGAAATTTAGACTCTAAATGACGCCCCAAGAATGTCACCTCCATAAGAACAAAATAAATAATAGCATGCTGACTCCTGCTGCTTGCCTTCCTCAGCAAAATAGTCCCAGTACTCCAGGGAAGCAACAAGGTCCTGCTCCATGCAGGGAAGGGAGAGCAGGCTGAGGACTTGCGCTCTGAGCCTCCTACCAGGGAGTCTCAGCAGCTTGGGGACACCAGCTCAGAACAGAAATGTCCTCGTTTATTTGGGTGAATCACTGTTGTTCTGGTTGCTGGATGAGCTGTGGGTCCTGGTTGTGGCTGGCCAAGCCTGGATAAAAGTTATTTGTAGAGACCCTGCAGCCATGAGCAGCCTGTACAAGCTCATTTGAGACCACAATTTCCATGGAAAGGTTGGACATTGAGGCTTCTCCATACCTTTGTCTACCTGCTCCGTCTTTATCACGAATCTTTTCACCGCCTTAAAGGGCGAAACCCTGTTGAGCTGGCCCATGACAGCTCAACTTGTAGGGATGGGTTTGATGATCCAAAGACCTGAACGACACAGAGACCCCAGCCCTTTTCCTGCAGGCCACTGAAGCGCCTTGAGGCGAGCAAGAACCTTCAATCATTAGAAAGGCTGGATTGAAACTAATTGCCCCCAAAAAGAGAAAAGCTCCACATCCCATCCCCAGACCCCCAGGCCTTCAGGATTTCTGTGGGCAGCATGAAATTAATAAATTGCTATTTGTGTGATTTCCTAGACCCTTGCCCATAGGACATTTTTGTTCTGTCATAGAATGTAAACTCCAGGCTTTGGATGCTCAGAGAATCATAAGCAACTGGAAGAAGAAAGGCAAAATGTAACGTGGTTCCTAGGAGAGCTGCGGGCTCCCCAGAGCATCTCCAGGCACGCGGCACTCCCAGGCAGAGCTGAGACAACCACCCTGCTGCAGCCCTGACCCTTCTTTATCTGCTCCTCCTGAGCACATCAGTTTCCCCCTACTTGCTTATTGCTAGGAAAAAAAAGTTATGATTAACAGCCAAAATTGTTTGGGTTTGGTTGTTTTTTGGGTTTTTTTTTTAAAGTTATAAAAAATGGATGGATTTCATGGCAAAACAGATCTGCAGATCCTGACCCCCTGGTGTTCCGTTGGTCTGCTCTGGCCACTTGGATCAGCCTGGCACCGTGTCCCTCCCCCAGACCGGGATTGCACTCAGCAGTCGGTACTGAGCCCTGTTCCAATGAGTGAGCAGCGCAACCGGCCGGATGGGGTCAGGCCCCCGGTACGCTCAGTGCCATGCAACGCTCCCCGAGGGACTGACCCAGCCCCAGGGCACTTGCAGGCTGAGTGGGTTGGGTAAGGGCATGCCAACGGGTCTGGTCGCCTGCGTTTGGCGCTGGCGGTGCCTTTGCCAAGCATGGTAGGATGGGGTGGCATGGGCCAGTGGTGAGGTCTCTGCTGGAAGAGTGAGGACATGATGGGAAAATGCCCATACATGCTGGTGAAAGCCCTGTTTGCCCCTCTCCCACCCTTGTCTCTTCTTTATTTCAAGGTCACCCCACTTGGGTACAATCTGGGTATCTCTTGTCCCTTGCTCTGGCCAGCGCTGGATTTACTGGTTCCCCCATGGGTACAAATAACAATTCACACCAGTGAAACTGGGATGGACAAGCGTCATTGGAAAGAGTTCTTGAAAGCAATGCTGAGAGCAAGGATGCTCCTCGCGCTGGCCCCAGACAGGGAAAAAGCTGCCTACACACAGATCTCCGCACCTCCTTCCACCTTTGAACATGAAGCTGTCTTGTCCCCCAAGGAGCTCACCAGGTACCTTCGTTCCAGCCAGTTACCACCAGCGTTGGCAACAGGCCACCACCTCGTCCACCATCACATCCAACCTCTGCACAAACGAGACCTGAGATGTGGAGCTCAAAGCGGTCGGTGAAGGGCTGACATGGAATCGTAGAATCATATGCCTCTGCAGGACCAGCTTCTCCTGACCATGAGGTACTGCTGGGAAAACCTTTTTAGAAAGCCTGAATGCCCTCACCTCTCCAGACACCTCTCCTTGACTTTTCTTCAGAGCAATTCAAAACAAAAGCTAGAAACTCCCCAGCAGCTCCTCTCTCACCAGAGCAGGGCCAAAGGTACGAGCAGACCATGACAGCCATTAACCATGATGTGTTACTGCACTACTGGCATTTGCTCAGGTGGCACAGACATGGCAGAAGACATAAGAAACATCTCTCTTTCTCTCTGATGTGTCAGAGAAAAAGGAATGACAGTCTGGACACACATGCTGTAAAGGATACCTCCAGCAGGCACGTGTCTCCAGTGAGTCGATGCAGAGGGAATAATTAATGTCTCCTAGGGTGAGGTTCATGAACTCTCAGGTGTTTCCACTTGGGGAAACCAGTATAAACTCAGCCCTCAGCAACAGGGCATGCTCTGTCTTTTCAGGTGGTCTTATTTCTCCTCCAGAGGCTGAAGAGCTGGCAGCAGGTCAGGACTATGCTTTTGGGGACAAGGCTGTGGCTGGGTGTTGCTGAGAAGGGCGTTAAGGCTCTGTGATGGGTGCTGGTATGGGTGGCTGCTCTGCTAGTGTTGGTGTTGGTGTTGGTGAAGGCTGGTCTGGGTGGGTGCACTGAGGGCCTCGGTGAGGTGAGAGCGGTTGTCCTTGGCCAGGAGGAGCAGTTCTGGTGTTTGTGCATGAACTTCAATGTCCATGGGCATCAGTTACCTTCTTCCTTCCCAAGGGACAGGGGGACTCCTGGCAGGGTGGCCTTTGTGAA
The DNA here is from genome assembly GCA_004023745.1 of Recurvirostra avosetta. NCBI lineage: Eukaryota > Metazoa > Chordata > Aves > Charadriiformes > Recurvirostridae > Recurvirostra > Recurvirostra avosetta. The sequence continues at coordinate 12,575 of SAYO01013931.1, read as the reverse complement.
GAGCAGCTGATGCTAAGCCATGTGTTCATGTGTGTCCCACCACAATGATGAGGTGCAGAGGCAGCTCTTGAGGACTTGCAAACAATGCAGGGTGAGGGAGGTGGGAATGGGCTCAGGGGTGCTGCAGGAGGTGTTTCTTCTCAGAAGGCAAAAGCAGAGGGTGGAGGACAGCAGGAGGAGATACTCAAGGGAGGGGAGGAAGGTGATGTCCTCTCATAAACTGTTCTCCCAGGTCCAGCCTTGCATATGTGCATATTAAGCACATACCTTCTGCCCCATCTTCTAGTTCCTGAAGGCAAACAGAAAGGGGTTGCCAGATTAGCATCCCAGGCAGCTGGCGAGTGGGACAGTTCCCTAACCAAACCGGAGAGATGCTGCTCTGTTTTCCCAGCAAGCATGAAAACAGCCCGATAAGAGACTCATCTCCTGACCTTCATGCAGCAGACTCCATCCCCAGCGCCCTCCTGCTGCCACCCCCACCCTCCATCCCATTTAGCCTGGAGGTGCCTGGGAAAAGGTGAGGAGCAGGGAGGAAGCTCTCTGGTTCATTGATCCCATCTCTCCAAGGCACAGTAGGCACCTCGGCACCATTAGAGTGGCTGGTTGTTATTGTCGTTGCTGATTTCTGTACTCTTCTGCCTCTTTCTCCCTGACTGGTTTGGTGGCCCTGTCATTACCAGGTTTCCCCAGCTGCCTGTCAGGGTCCTACTGGCCTCAGCGTTGCCTCAGGCTCTCGGATAACAAACAAGGCACGGAAGAGTTCTTGGGCTTCCACGGCCTTAATTAGCTGGTGTCATTTTAGGGACGTGTGTCCTGCTGGCTGCGAGGAGACAAAGACAGCTCAGGAGGCATCTTTAAATGCATCCAATTAGATGGGGCTTTGGAGACGAGCAGTCAGCTCCAGAACGCGCAGGGGCCCCCTGCCATAAAACCTCGTGTCCGAACTGGAGACTGATGGGGAGTTGCTCTTCCCCTGGTAAACGCGATCCTCCCTTCGGCGTGACCTGTCACTGCTGCTGCTCCTCTGCCAACGTTCACCGCGTCGCTCCGGATTTTACACCGGCACAACCAAGAAACCTGCAAGCGAATCCTAGCGTACCCAAAGCTTGGGTAGATGTTGGTATAAAATCAGTCTGTGTTTTCTCTGGCCTGTTTACACCAGTCCTGGATCTCCAAAGGAACTGGTGTAACTGCTGCCCGGTGTCTCTGGACACAGTACAAGTCTCCTGTCCCTTCTTTGTTGGCAGGATTACCCCCTGTGATGACAGGCTGCTGTGCCAGCTCCTCAGCTGGTTTCTTCATGACCCCAATCATCTGTTGCTGAGGTGCAGCCCAAGGAGATACTTTCTTCCTAAGGAATCATCACACATGCACATCCTCTGCAGGCCGTGTGCCGTGGGTTGTCCACCACGAGCACCCCCTCACCACTGCAACAAGCCCATGCCCAGCAGAATCAACGACTAAAAGGCACCCTGAGGTCCTGCTGAGAGCTGGTGGCTGGTTCATTTCATATGGGCAACTCCACTGGGATTGAAGTGACCCAAGTTATCTTAAACCAAATGAGATGCCAATGGTGGAGTGAGGGAGGTGAAAACCATGAGCGTTATGGGATTGTCTCTGAGATGTGTTTGTTCTTCAACAGCTGCATGCAGGTGTTGGCAAAGCCCTTATGGGGGAGCTCTGTGTCCCAATCAACCAGGAACATCTCCAGCCCAACATGAACACCCTCAAACTGCCAGAGCCTTCCTGGTTACAAGGTGAGCTCATCCCTTCTCCCTACCCATGTCCTGGCTATGATGGGTCACCTCTGGCACCTGCCTTTCCCCCAGGTCTCTGAGGAGGTCCCTTGGAGGCACCCGTCCTCCCCTACTGCCCCAAGCCCTTGCCTCACTGCTGTACCAGGTAGCAGCACCCACCACCATCCCCGCAGCCTCCACCCCTCTGCTTCCCCAGCCTCCTTAGCAGGAGGCAGCTGGGTCAAGAGCCTCCCCCAGGGCTGAAAACAGGCAATTAAACCCCCCTGAAAAGGGGGCCACCATCCCACCCCCGGTCCTGGACAAGGTGCTGGGGAGACCAGGTTCTACTGCGGTTGGGCTCAGCGACGGCGGCAGCCCAGCTCTGGCCTCTGGCCGGCCTCGCAAAGAGTTAATGCCGCGCACCAGCCATTAATATTCTCACTGATAACCCCAAATACCAGCCCTGCACGGCTGTCGCTTTCATTAGCGCTGAGAAAATGAGCCCTTCAAAATAGGACAGGCGGCGGGAGGAGGGCTCTGGGGCCAAACATGCGATTTTCCGTGCGATTGATGGATATTAAACCGCCTTCCAGTGACGTCCGGGGTCACTCGGGTGATGGCGAAGGATTCCCCAGCCCCCTCCTCGGCCCTGCCACCCCCCCCCAGCCCTCCCTGGGTGGGTGCCCCGACCCCAGCGCTGCAGAAAACCCCGCCGCCACCCGCGCCCCGGCACTGGGGTGCTGCGCTGGCCGTTGCCCCGAGCGGCCGCGTTCGGGGAGGTGTGCGGGGCGGCTGTCACATCGCATCAGCATCCCAACCCCGGCGCGGTGACTCGATTAAGGTCCTTTGCCGCAGAACCGGTTAAAGAGTCAGCGATTCACTCAACCGGCTGGGCAGAGCTGGGGTGGCGTGGGCACCGCAGGGCACGGGGACCTCCCGGGGATGGGGCGGAGGAGCAAAGATGGGGTTTGGGGGTTTGGGTTGTGTTGTGGTGGGTTTTTTTTTTTTCCTTTTGAAACACAGGAGGGAAAGAGAGATCCCCGCTCGGCGTGTGGGAAAGTTCATCTTGCGAATAAGCCCTCGAGGTGGTGCTGAGCCTGCGGCACCTCAGATCTCCTAAATTTTGCTTTACTGTGTATATGTCGTGCGAAGTTGAGCCCTTGGGGCAGGGCTGGGGAAGGACGGCTCAGCCAGGGGCTGGATCCATTCCTCTCTCCATCGCAGCCTCTGAGGGGATCCTGAGGAAGTTGCCAGTCTGGATTATATTATTATTATTTTCAGCTGTTGCATCTTCCAGTGTTTTAGCTGCAGTTGTCCCCTCTGCATCCCACCTCCCCGCACCCGCGGGATGCTGCCGAGGCCAGAGAAAGTGGTCTGATGTGGTGGGGAAACCGAGGCAAAGGCCAGATGCTTGAGTGCACGTCCTATCCAAAGTCACGATGGATGGGGTTTGGGACTGTCACGAAGGTGTTGGCTCTTTTGGCATCAGAGGAGCCACAGAAGGAGAGGCTGTGGCAACAGGGAGCACAGCTCATGGCTGGACACACGCTGCTGTGACAGTCTGGATGGACTACACCAATTTGTGACACCATGTCCCCATCCTGCTCCCGTGGTCCATGGTGAGGAGCAAGTAGTGCAAGATGCAGAGTGTGTGCCAAGGCCCTTCCTCCACCGAGGAGGCTTGGCTGGTGAAGACTGGGGGAAGAGGGGCCATTCTGGTGGCAAACCAACCTCCTCACCACCAGCAGCCATCTATACTGGGCTTGTGGTCCACCGCTGGTACAAAGAGACAGTGAGGGAACATGGCCGTTGGGATCATCCTTCCCTCCTTCAATGAAGGGAGTGAAGGATCGTAGAATCATAGAATGGTTTAGGTTGGAAGGGACCCTGAAGATCATCCAGT
>SAYO01013930.1:2925-23636 GCA_004023745.1 Recurvirostra avosetta | reverse complement strand
GGAGAGTTAATTTCAATTCTGAGCTGCATCTACAACATTGCAGCCATCAACCCAAAATCAGCAAAAGACGTTTGAGCTCAGGATCAGCTATACCTCTTTCCATGATATTCCCCTGTTTTACTCCTTGTTCTTCTTCCTTTCTATACCATCTATAGGTAAACAGGATCTGTTTAGCAGTTCATCTGCTCCTGCTGCATAATCATCTGCAGCACGCTGCTGGCAGTTGCGGGGATAATTATGTGACCAGGAAGGTTCTGGCAGGGGATAGTGCCCAGTGGCATGAATGAATGAACTTGAAAAGAATAGTTTATTTCCACGCAGAGACCTTCTAGAAAGACAGAGGAATGCTGAGAAATCAGCAGGAAGGAATGTCTTTTCAATAAACCCACAGAATTTGCAGGCAGTATCCCAAATCTGTCTAGCTGGCTCTGTCACAGCACTTTGACCAAGCCATTTAACATCGCCATATCGCAGGCTTCTCAGGCGCAAAGCGGGGACAAAGTACTCCTGACAAGGGTGTTCTGTTTCCATCTCAAGGTAGGTCTTATAACTTGGACACTGCTAAAGCATTTTCAGACTCCCAGAACTAGGTTTAAATGTTATTAAACACAGAAGACAGCTGAATTCCTCAACAGAATGTGCTTCCAACAGGACTCAGTGTTTTCTTAAAGGGTCTTTGTATGGTAATGTGACATTTTACAGCCTACATGTAGGCAATTATCTTTGAAAGAAAAATGACCGCTTTTTGGGGGTTGGTTTTTTTTTGAGAAGAGGCTTTGATTAAAACACATTTCTGGGGGAGCTGATACGCAAGCACGGAATGTGGAAACAAAACTGATTCAAGAGCTGGAGCTGTTATTAAAGGTACTAGAATTTACAAGCTTGAGGAGGCCTTAGCTAGAGGCATTGAGACAGCATCAGACTGACACAAACTGGAACCAGTGTAGTCTGTTGTGTCTGTAAAGTATTTTTCAGTATCTCTTAGAAAGTCTTCCATAACTAGACTGCTGCACTCCAACATGATTCTCAGTGAATGACAGAAAAGAATAATTAAAAGGCTTGTTGTTGCTGCTTAGCATCTCAAAATTTTTTGATCTACTGTGTAAACAGGACATGCAGAATTAAACATTAATAATATCTTGTTATACTGGTTTGAGTGCAAATTTACTGATAATTCTTATTGTCCTCAGAAAGAAGCTGTTATTTCTTTCTCCCACAACAATTAAGTGTGTGGAGTTTTTGCCACAACTATAGTGGGATCAGGAAGAGGTCTTACGGATAAAGGCTTTGAAACTGCAGTCCAAAGCATGCATATCATCTCCATCTACATAGCACCTTTGCTGTATGAGCAGAGATCCTTCTCTTGCTTAAACTCACAGTCAACACCAAAAGTTATACCAGTTGTCACGTATACAGCATTTCCATGCTCTGTATGCACAGTGTCATTGCCTACGCAGGATGCAGGTGATCAGCTGCATTCCCAGATCATAAAAACCTGATTTCAAGATGCTTGGTAATCTCCAAGCCAGGAACATACAGCCTGTATTCACAACTATTCCTACCAAACCTATTTGTTTTTCCACCTACATTCTTTCAGTTATAATTTGACATTCATCTACCATTACTACATTCCACAGTTACACCAAAAAAAGAATACATTTAAGTCCCTTCAAACACTTCTTTTAACCACTCTTTCCTTCCATACTCTCTCCCATATAACAGTCATACATTTATAAGTTTATGATTGAGAGCGTTCGCCACAGGGAAAAGGAAGCAGGAAGACAGGTCAGGCAGCAAACTGAAAAGGCACAAATGCAAATATCTTCAGGATTCAACATTTCAGTGTCTGTGCTGGATGTCAGTGCCTTTGAAGTAATGTTTTTTCCATCTGCTTTCCCTGGACCAGGAGATTAAAAAAATAACAGAGTCTTCACTTAAAAAATGACAACCAGCCCCTTTCTGGAATTCAGGTGAGGACCACATGAACATAAATTGCAACCAGTCATTTGTAAATTAAAGGGCAGTAAAAGAAGACAAACCCCAAAATCAGTTTTTTAAAGGAGTTATTTTTCATTCCAAATGAAAAAAAATGCAGCCAGCTTCTGGGCAGCTTCATTCATGAGCCTTTGCTTGTAAGTAATAACCTCAGTCAAGTACAGTATGTTATTAATTCCTCCTCCTTCCACCTTGTGTTTCCTGGATTTTGTGTTTCTTAGCCCTGAAGATAAAGCATGAGCTAGAGAACAACCAGTACCACTCCTCCTCTATTGAGAAAGTAAGATTCTCGGCTTTATTATGGAATAGTTTGCTTCTTTCTGTGCATCTGAAGAGCAAACCAGGTTGACAGAACAAGGACTCCAGTGGGGAGCAGTAGGCTGCTTACACAGTTTCCCATTACCGGAGAGCGTGTCAGAGCAGTGAGGTGTTTATTCTACTGGAAAGCAAATTGGGTTTGGTGATACTTAAGCTTTCCAGCTGAGTCACCCCTAACATAAGAAATCTATTCCCCTAACAGGTTTGGGGTTTTGGCCTGTTTTTTGAAGGAAATGGGTCAATGTCTTCATATTGTTACACATTTCTTCCAAAAATCTGTTAGCCAGTTTCAACCAAATTCATCAGAGGGTATAGATTTCTTACTAGTACTGTGAAACTAGGCAGCCGGGTAGAGAAATGCAGGAATGCCCCTACTGGGGGATAGGCAGCAGGTAGCCCCTTTTCAGACATCAGAGGGTCTATGGGAAAGTCCTATCCCAAGACAAAAACCTCTGAGAAATCAGGTTTCATTGGTTCCACTGCTGCTAGAAATACTTATTTGACTTTTTAATGTCAGGTGACAGATAAAAAGGCTGTTAATGATCTCTGTTATTGCGAGAACCATATAATACAGCCTTTTCCTAAACTGATCACAGTCCATCGTAAACCCATTTGTCTTTCTTGTCCCACAAGTCCATTTGAAAGGCAGTCCCAGAATATCACTGCTCTGATTGTCAGAAGTCTGGAAATTAGAAGGAAGTCCAGTTTTTCTTGGTGAGTTTGTATTATCCGCTCTAAAGCCAACACTGCCCTTAGCTGGAAGACCTCTTCTTCTCTCATGTTCCCCAGACTCCACTGTGGGTTTCCAGAATCTCTGCCCTCTCACCCTTGTATTACTGAGGCTAAACCAGACAAACTCGGTTAATCCCCTTTGTATTATAAATTCTCCATTCCCACCATCATCTGTTCTGCTTTAATTCTTGTCTCCTGAACATGCTTGCTCAGAAGTCTGCACAGTCATGCCTTGTCCCTTACTGCTAGTACTTTGTTTCTTCTTTTACTTGCTTGTTACAAGTCCTAAGATTGCACTTACTTTTTTTTTATGGTTCTATTGCACTGACAGCTCACAGATATCCCACATCTTTCTCCCCCTTTGTCATTTCCAACTCATGAACTATGAGCATATCCCAAAATTTCTGGTTATTAATTCTATGCATGATCTTAATACTTTGAAATATTAAAAATCAACCTGTTCCTCAGACTCAGATCCTTAAGATTACTTGGTTCTTTCTGTACCATATCCCAGTTTGTCATCTGAGGGTATCTCTCTACTTTGGGCCACAGGTAATTTCATCAGCATAATTTTGGGTTTGTGTCAATACCATAAGGAAAACTATAAATTGGATTGGTCCCAGAACTGATCCTTTGGAAGCTCAATCACTAATCTCCCTCTAGGCTGGTTCTTCCATCACACTAACTTTTTATCCCAATTTTAAGGAATAGACAGTCCAGTTAACCAGTCTCCCCCTCTTGCAAATTTTTGCATATTCAAAGATTTGTGCCCTTTTCAGTCTTTCAATTTCATTCTATGATGAATTACTCCTATATATTAACACTTATAATAGTTCCAGTCTGTATCTTAGAACTACATCAGTCATACTGACCAATTTTACATTAATAGGATCCAGCACAATCTCCTTGCCAGCCACAGATGATGATTAACATTTTTCACCTCCACAGCTATTGATTGTGCAGAACAGGCTAAGAGGACCCTAAGGCTTGCATTCAATGGGAGTGATTGTTATTGGGGAGGAGTGTTTCCATCTGAGCACTTCTTCTCCATAGCTTCATTACTGTCTTATCTAGCTTCAGCCAGAGTCAGCTGCTCATCTCTTCAGGGCAAGTGAAAGCTATGAGATCGTGATGGTTTCAGTTAATATTAGGCAGCCTAGAATGGGCTGTCATCCACAGAATACTGTGACTTCAAACTCTCACCACCTTTCCTGATGTCCCCATACATGTACTGGTAGACAAGCTGAGCTTCCAGGCTACATGTATGAAAAGAGAGAATTTTTTTATTGATTATAAGTTTTAAGCTCAGAATTAGTATAGTGTTGGTACTGTAGATTTGTTCCTATGGGGTCTGAGAAAGAATGGGCAGGGAGCAGAACACAGGCAATGTATCTGACTATCCAAAAATGAAACACGAAAGCGAACATACATAAAGGACATGGCTAATAAAGCAACGAAATAAAAGCAGAATTACTTTCAGTGTTCTTCAGTATCATTCAATTTTAAGAGTCCTAGGAGATGCTTACTAAGGATTGTTGATTCAGCCTCCTAAACAGAGTAGTAATTTTTGAGGGTATGATGCCTGTCACCCATAAGATCAGTTATTTTTCTGACAAAGAGAATAAACAGGTGCCTTTCTCAAAATTTCACAAGATAAGGGGAAGGCAAAAGGTTGGTCAGACTTCTTTTGATAGCACTATCTTTTAATTAAACACATACAATCATTTCTCTCACAGTAGTTGTTCCTGGGAATTCACACAAAAAGTAAATTCATAAAGAGGATCTATCTTTAATACTTTTGGACAAAACCAGACTGCTGAGAGGTTGGGATTGCATAGCATTTTTTTCCAACAGTCAATATTCACTGATTTCTCCAAAAATGCCCTTAAGCATCCACCCTGTATTTCAAACCAAAGAAGTTGACTACTGTCTCTCTATTAAATGGGAGCTATAGATGTAGTCGAGAATTAAAGGGGTACATTCCAGTAAACCACCAGTTGTACAGGTTTTCAGTGATAAATTCATTTGGGATCACAATTAAAACAGTTTCTTCCTTAATAGGAAAACACATTAAAAGATGTCCAACTCCTCTACCAAACATAGTTCTCTAAACAGGGGAAAGATGTTTTTTTAATTTATTGCTGTAAGCCGTTTATGTTGTCCAGTCATCTACTGCCTCCAAGTTCACTGGCCTTGTCTTTTGGCCTAAGTAGCACTTATTCGTGACCACTGTTAAAGACAGGATATTGACCTAAATGGACTACTGGTCTGACCAGGTATGGCTGGTTTTATGTTCTTATATTTACCTTATTTGACTCAACACTTCATATTCAGACACAGCCGGTTCCATGTCAGTGGAGCAGGAGCAGCATTAATGCTGGAATGCTGTAACACAAAAGAAAAAAAAAAAAAACAATAAGAGGCAAAAAGCCTCTTTGAGATGAAAGACAGCAGACTCACAAACCAGATTTGGTCATGTTGACAGAGTTACACTGATTGTCTGAGAAATTAACACACTTGCAACTTAAATAAAACCCTCCAACTTATGTTCTGTAGAAAGCCTGATTAATATTTTATGGTTTATTACCATTCCTTTGGTAAATTATTCAAAAGCACAGCTTGACAAAGCACACGGGAAGTCCAGAGTGTCAGGTCAATTAGTTGTTTAACCATTATGTAGAATTTCAAGTATTTGTTTCCAATTACAGAGTATGAATGTTATGATTGGGGAACAAGAGGAAGTGAGGTAGGTTAGATATATTCCTTTTTTAAAAATCCACTTAAATATTTGGGGATATTTGGCCAAGTGTTAGACTTCTCATTGTCACTACAGTTCTTGGAGCAATGGTAGTTCTGAGGCAAAAACCTGTGCTGCTGTGTGCTAGCTGAGAAAAACTGAGGATTTGATTTCTGCATGCCTTTATCATGATTAGGTGAGCAGACTGACTAGCTACAGAAGCAACTACTCTATTAGGGATCGTTTAACAATTTCTTACAAAACTTGTGGGCAGCTTGTAGTTTCAGAGAGAGAGAATACAGTCATCTACTGATGCATTCCAACTCCCTGCTACTGTGAGATTCTTCTCTATTGTACATTTCCAATTGATCCCTCCAGACCATGGAAGCTTTTTAAGTCATATACGTAAGGAGCAATGCTTCTCTTTGAAGGCTGCTTACAACACAGTAAACCTCATCACGAAAGAAAGCCAGCCCAAGTATTACTCTTCTTAATTGAGTCTAGCTTTTCCTGTACATCTCTCCCACTCTGGAAATAGTTCTAGTCTTTTGAGCTGTATATACATTCTGGCGTGTAAACACCCTCAACATGCTTAGCTCTTAGTTACTCCATCAGTTTCGCTATAACCCTGGGTGCTCCAGTTTAGAGGCATGAAACGTTTCAGCATTTCAATGGCAAGAAGATCTGTAATTATTCAGTTTTCCTTAATGACTTGTCATAGTCCCCTCATTTTTTCTCAGTCCTTGATTTGACAACATATGCACACCTACCCACACTGCACTGCAAATTTAATAAATAATCCTGAAGCAATAAAAGGGAATGAGAAGGTTAAGACCCTCAGTGTCATCCTTCAAAGCTACGATTAGGCTCCAAGGCATTCTTCTAGGTGCTATTTAATGTTCTCCTGTGCAACACGAGCCTTTGTCATTGTCTTGTCCTGGAAGGAGGCAAGTTTGCCTCTCAAGCTGGAAATCTGAAGAAGCCTGTCAATGCACTTCGGATACATCCAGTAACCGTATTTTAAAATGGCTGCTCACCCTCACACCATCACAATCATCCCAGCTGAGTCTAGGGACCCTCCTTTTAGGCTTGCCTTTGCAGTTGGACAACAGTCAGGGCTAAATCAATATGTATATTCGCTCAACATCCTGCAAACTCCTGAATCTCCCAGGTTTCAAAAGCAAGAAACTCTTGGTTCCTATCCCCAATGGCAGCACTCTCTCCAGCTTTCTGCTTCTTCTACAGAGATCAGGGATGGAAAAGCATTAGTCCTATAATGATTCTGTCTGTGATTACAAAGTCACTTTAATGTAACCTAAATCGATGCCAGTGCTGAATGGGATGGCCCTGCCACCTTCACATCACTAAACACCTACTCTCACTATGTCCCTTGTCTTGGCATAAAAGCCCACACAGGTACACGGTGAGCTGGATCAGGTACCTGCTCTGGCAGACAAAGGAAAGACAGGAAAGTTGTGGCAAGGCAAAACAAGGGAAGAGGGAAAGGAAACAGAAGAGGAGAGGAGAGAGTGGAAGAGTGTGGAGAGGGAAAAGACTTTAACTAGATGGCTTTCCTGAATTAGTTTATGTGGCCACACAAATGCTAGTGGCTTATCAAAGGAGACAGAGAAACGCTTCCAGAAGCAGAGAAGATGGGGGGACTACCACTCTCCACAACAAGCATGAACTGACTGCACAGCTCGTAAGTCACAAAAGTCCAGACTGTCTGACCGGGTCGGCAAACCCACTACACAAGAGCATCCTGACTTCATAGATGAGACAGTCCCCTTTACCTCAGGTTCAGAAATGAGCAGACAAAAGGACTGACATTTCACGTAGGAAGCAGGAAATACATTTAAGACAGCGTTGATTATAGAAAAATCTGATGAGAGGAAGGAGTACTGAAAATGAATGCTTTAATGTACATCAGCATAAAGGCAAACTGACGATACCATTCCTCAACTAACTAAATAATTTCCAGACATATTTTGAGCAAAAGAAGCATGCAGATCTCACATTGCTCTCCATTCCCATTTAACAAGGACATTATATCTTGCTCTCCAGTGTATTAGGCATAGACTGCAGCTAACGACCAAATTGGCAGTGCAATGGTGTGATAAAGTAATTCACATAAGTATTTCTAATGCCTGGCATTTCTTCACTTATTCCAAGAGTCTAAGTTCTTCCCATGAAGTGAATTAGGGTTCACAACAAGCTGATAAAGTACAAAACAACCCTATTGCACAGTTGGAAAACAGAAGCATAGAGCGTTACTGTCTTTAACTACATAGTAAAGTAGTAGCATCATGTGGGTTACCCATGTATATCAAAATGTAGAATCTTTAATCTCAAATTCAGCACCAGCAGCAGTCATAGGGGCAGTTACCACCACTGGCTGTTGCAGTTTTTGGATGGACAGACGTCGTGCCACTCAGAAACGTCTCAGTCCATCTGCCAGCTCTTAGTCTAATATTTCAAATACTGTCAAGAAAGCATTATCTATGAGGTATACAAAGTAACTTTATGATCCAATGTTTATGCTTTAACCAAAGGCAGGCCCTGAAGAGATATTTGTTTAGCTATGGAAATGTCACTGAAATACGGAGCCTTCCAGGCAATCGCTGATTAGCTCAGGGAACTGATCTGCATCCTTCGGCAGACTGCTTTCTGCTTTGCACCATGGTGAAATATGTACATTAGTATCTGCTCCTAAGGTGTCAGCTTTTCATTTTGTGGGAACCTCTTTGTAAGAGCACTGAAGCTCAGCTCCGCTAGACTGTTTCCACCCGCCAGCTGGAGATAAATTTATACACTAAGAGATAGTGGAAACCTCCAGGAAGAAGTCAAATTGCAATCTTCTGACTACACTTGCAGAAGCTGATACACCTGATGGCTCTGATCAGGTGAGTTGTGGGTTTCCTTTTTTCCATTGCCTGGGTCTGCAGGAAATTTAAGTCCTTTCAAATCATTTAATAATACTATTTAGTACTTTGAAGGATTATCTGCTCTCCTTTTTGGCACATGCAAGGGACCCAGCCTCCCCAATGTGCCAGTTAAGCAGCTTGGCTGCTGTTAGATAACTATTCTTTACATTTCCTACCATACTGCCTTTTGGTACACGTGACAGCTTCTTTAAGTGAAACTGTTCTTAAGACACAGCGGAACATGAAACATCCCACTTGACTGCAGGGGGCAGAGAAAACCAACAGGTACAACAAACCCGAGCCCTTGCCTTGCTACATAACACAGCTACTGCAATGTGCACCACTGGGACTGGACTGGGCCAAGCTGCAGCGTGTTACATCGCTGCAGAAACCACCCTGTGCCAGAAACGCAGCGTGCACTGCTGCATAATATCCTCTGCAAACACTGCGGAGGATCATTTTACCTACCCCAGAACTTCCTCTGACTTCCCAAAAAGAAGGACACAACTTCTGTGATGTACTTTCTCACATTAACCTTTTCCAGATCATTCTAATTTCTCCATGCTTTACAAAAATAGATGTCAAGTTTTTGGGAGACCTGTGCACAGTTTTTCTTGACAATGACTCACTGCAGCTCCACAGGGATGCACGTCTTTCCCCACGGAGTTAGAGCATACTTCACACATAATTTAAAAGCAAGAGATCTTGAGAGTAAATAGGGACAGCAGAAGGAGACTCATGTTCTGGAAAAATAATTTGTTGATTTAATCTTACATTTTCTAATTCTGGATGCTTAGCTTTGCAACTCTAAAATTACTTTCCATGGAAAATTGACATTAAAACAAAGATTGCATATGCACAGATCTCCCCGTGAAACTGTAGTAAAGCGTGATGGCAGGGGAGAAATGCAAATTAAAGGGACCAAAACCAAGCTGTAATTTTAAAATAGTCTACCAAACATTTTGAGGGCACTGATGCAAAGGAACTCAGCTCCAAATTTTCACATGGTTTTCATTTCACAAAAAATAAACCCAATTACAGTTCTGCAAAAGCCAAAACCAAAATATCCTCTCTAACACAAAGTGTTTGGAGTATTTCTCAATGCTCTTAAAGGGAGACTGTCACCCTGACCCCCAGTGAACTTCATGTTGCAAGACCAGATACATTTCAGCTATTTCACTGGTTCCTCGGTCTTCTTGTCTAACTTTTGGCTTTACTGTCATTTTTCTCACTGCCTTTAAGAAGCTCACACAAATGAAAAAGCAATGACTTTTTTGACTCGTAAAGACAAATGAGTGTATACAGGTAAAACAATACGGATAATTACATTTCAAGTGTTACCAAACTGGAAGAGGAAAAGACTAGTGAGAGGAAGTACATTTTAGTAATAATCTCTTGGTGAGTTTGTGCTTTACTTTTAGCATCAGGTGAAAGCATTCGGGTAGAATTGTATAACCAAATGTTCTTGCAGTGAGAAACCCCAGATCACTTTGCTTCCACACAACAGAAAAAAAAAAAACCAAGCAGTCAGCAATTCTTTCAGTTTCATACCAGAGGTGTATGTGGGGAAATGCTGATATCATATAGATGACCTCTTGGTAGTGTCCCTGCCAGTATGTCCCGTCAGGATTGGCATCATCAGCGTGTCACTGGCAAAGCACTCCACAGATTCTCGCACTCAAGTTTCTTATTCTATAAATTCCTCCTGGAGCACTTGCCAGCATGTTCTCTGTACTACCAAAATGTTACATACAGCTTTGAAACATCTGTTAAGGACTTTCCGTGACAGGTATCCTAAGCTGTTTGTTTTTTAGCTTCAGGCTACTGCTAGTTGTCCTTCCAAGTTCAGGGACTGTGAGCAACTCACTTGCATCTGTTATTATGCCTTATCATATACATGTCACTTTAAGCATATGTGATAGTTCAGAAAAAATAAATGCAATACTTTCTCCAGAGTTACAAAACACACATGCAAAGTTCTTGTTCAGGGATAAATTCATCTGTCACAAAAGAAGTGAAGGGAGTAGTAGAGCCTTTGCCTTTGGGGAAAGGTGTCAATTTTAAGGAACAATTGAAAGGGGGATCACATTTTATATATGCATATGATAATACATAAATATAGAAAATATAATAATATGTAAAATATATATATATATCACAAATGTTGGAAGCCCTGGAGCGTGGAGGAATCCCAGCACAAAGTCTTGTGTGGGAGAGACACAAAAGGAGCAGTTGAGAGACAAGATTGGCAAAAACAGCATGTGGATTTGTGGGCAGAAAAATGTGTGGGCAGAGTTGTTTACAGCCTTGAAGGCAAGGACAAGGAATATGAATTTGATGTGGATTTTCAATAAAATATATTGAGATTTTTGACAATTATTTGGCTAGCATTTCTAGACTGTTCTACCATCTAATATCTTCTAGACTGCTTAGCTTTATCATCTTCTGAATCGTTTACCTTGAAAAAGTCAGGGCAAAGGACTGTTACAAGGGAGGCAGTACTGCAATGGGAAGCCAAAATGCCTGATACATACGCGGAAAACTCCATCAGCAGAGATTTCCCAAGCAATATGTGTCATTCCAGGTGATCTCTGATTTGCTCAATGTATTATTTTCTAGCACAAAAGTCTGGATACATATTTTTTTTAATTGTGCAACAGCCAGGTATCGGAAGCGTGAATGACAGCAAATTATTCACCCTTAAGAAACACATTTGATGAGGTTCTGGAAATAATGATTCAGGTTTTTGTCAAAATGGGGAAAAGACAGGCTGCTGACACACAAAAATGAGAATTAGTCAGGCAAAGAATCACACTCCTGGTGCACTCACCTAATGGAAAGTAAATACTGCAAAATTACACCCTGCATCTCCAGTACATTAAATTGCTATGTCAGCAGGGTGCCATGAGCCATCTTTTTGCTGCACGTGCTGCCTCCCTGGCCACCAGGCACCAGGGTCAGAGGCACTGTGCCCCTCAGTGCCACTGTGAGGGTGGGCAGGCAGGTGGTATGGCAGTGCCCAGCGGAGGTAGCTGAACTTCCTACTGCCAAGTAAATGTGTGCACGTCTTACTTCACCTGAGCATGCAGAAGTTTCTTCATACAAATTAGGCAAGCAATCCCATATGCCTAAGAATACCAAAAGCAGAACAGAAATACAGATCTTTATCAGGTACACACTCCATTACACTGGTACCAGCTCTTCAAGTGTTTAAAAAAATGTCTTTAACACATGGAGTAGGATCAAAGTCTCTCAGACAGATTTTGGCCTGATTGAAAACAAAGTCAGAAAATTAATCCATGTCTCTCAGATACCTTGGTAATTCTAGGAGACCACACTGTTTCTCTAAACTTTTCCATGCTAAGGCTTGGAATGGGTGGAAAGTGTTACTCAGAGCTTTGGGACCTGCTGAGAGCTGCAGCTCGTCTTTGGTGGGACCACAATGATGGGTGGAAAAAGAACCCACAAAAATGTTTCCTGCATATAAAGTCTCCACAACCAGTGTAAGACTGGGCTGCTAAATCTTCACCAGCTCCGTTGACTTAAGTCGGGAGGCAGAATGTGGCGAAGGTGAGAGAAGATAGTATTATAGTAATTCCCTGTTCCTGCAGGCCTGCAGGAAGCTTAGTGTGGGTGACAGCAGCCCTGAAGTAGTGCTTATTTATATCTATGGATGCAAAGGCAACTGAAGTCTTCCTGCGCCCACACAGATCACCCTCATCGCCATCAACAACACAGGAATAAAATCATTGAGATTGTAGGCTTCTAGACACAGCAGGAACTACATGAGTCTGAGTTTGCCCCCCCACAGGAAACCTCACCTGTCATTTGACGTAACTAGCTTCAGAGGCAAGAAAGCAATTCGCTCTCCACAGTGCCTCAAAGCCTTTGCATTTGTTGAGATAATTCTAAAAATTAGACTAAATTGCCATATGTGTAAGACATGAATGTCCATCAGCTGAGGCTTAAATGAGGTCATAATCTACTTGTTCTTGTTCTTTGGAGGCACATCTTGTGCCCAGGCAGTGCAATAGTTGAGACACACTAGTTTTTACAGCCAGCAGCACAGAAGGGACCATTTTAGCTACCAACTTGTCCAGTCATCTTTTATTTCTCCTTCTCCCTCACAGATAACTAAATATGTGTCTGCATCTGGGCTGACGGGAGACCTGCAACCCAAAGACAAATGTAGACACACACTATACATCCAGACACAAGGTGCCTTAACTGTATGAGGTCTTTTTGCTAAAACAGATAGTGAAATTACTAGCTTCTACCAATGGAAACCAATATAAAGCTCTCCCACCATTGGCTAAAAGCCAGTCTTCTCACCGCATGGACGTCTCCAGCACATTGAAAGCAGTCCAGACATACTCCATTCACATGACCAACATTCACGTCCACGTCCTTAAGTGTTTTTGCCAAGTGGGTACACCTCTCCATAGCAGAAGGTGGGGCACATGCCCATATCCAAGGGGTCCAAGGGAAGGAAATGTTAGGGATGAGGTTGCAAGCCAAGTAAATTGTGCTGAAAGCCTGAATCTGGATTGTAAATCATCAATTACGTGGGTTTTGCCAACACAGCGCTGAGCATGTTTTTGCTTGTCTGCGCCAATCAGCTGCACAAAGCTTGTAATCAAACCTTCACCTTGGTCTAGAAACATTTTTTGCTTTGTACCATAACACTGACATGTTTTCCTTTCCATAGGAAACCGGCAGAAAACAGATGACAGTTACTTTTTTATAGAAACTCGTTTAGTAAGAAGCAGCTACCTCTCCTAATCTCACATTATTTGGAACAACTCTCTTGCTGGGCCTGGTTTTGTTCACAGATTTGCAATAGCCTAACCAAGTCCGTTTCAAAATACCTGCCCACTCTTGGCCGTTCAAAGCGCTTCTTCCTTAGCACAAACCATGATAGCAGACTTCTGTAGCGTCTCAAAAATGTACTCCTGTTTTCCTCACAGCCGGGGAAAGGTGCCTGCCACACCGAATCGACAGAGCTCGTTTAATCCCAGCCCAGCGCGCTCAGCAGCAGCGGCGGCCAGGAGAGGGTGACCGCTTTCAGTCAGGTGCTGCTCGCGCCTGATTCTCTGTGATTTTTCCGAAGAAAAAGGGTGGTTTCATATCTGCCGGGAAGGGAAGGGGCCGGGGGACTTAGCGAGGCAGAGGGGCTGAACGGAGGGCCCAGGAGGTGCCCCCTCCTCTCCCGCCACCCCTACCCCTGAGGGAAGGGCGCAGAGTGCATGCACCCACTTTGCTGGATCTCCCCGTAAACTAGACAGTGGCCTTACCATTTCTGCAGGCATCTCTCTCCACTCCCCCGGACACCACCCATGGGGTTGAGGAGCATTTCCACCCAAGTGGGGAGGGAAGGGGAGCAGAAACTGCCCTGTTGCTCAGGGGACTGCTTCCCTCTCTCCCCTCTGGTAAAAAGGGGTCAGCTCTTCTCTACCTCTCACTGCCTCTTCATCCTTGTCTCTTCCTTCCCTCACACTGCCACGCTGCTGAGAGAAGAGGGACCACCTGCCCTCCCCTCCTTCCCTCCCTCTGTCCCTCCCACCCCAGCTCAGCCCTGAGTGGGACAGGGCACACCAGGCACGCCACAGTCACTGAGTCAGCGGATGGGGAGAAGAGAGGCAAAAATGCCCTTTGGGTTGGCAGCACATCGTGAATGGCTGTGCCAAGTGAACTGAGAGGATGTGGGGACAGCACAGCATGAGATCAATGAATTTGGAGAGCTGGGAGGAGTACAAAAGGTCCACTATGAGGCAGTGCCATAAAGAGATCAGCATGGCTTGGTCTCAGATGTGTTCATGGCTGACATTGCATTAGTTGCTGTGCTCTTCTGAGAGTAGCAGCCTGCCACCCTCATCCCTCACCAGCGTGTCCTGGGTTGCACTGTTGCAGTGAAAATGTCCCCTGTCAGGTCCTTTCTGCGTCTGCCTGAGCTGGCGTGGCACCTGTGACACCTCTCACACCTTTACGTTCCCTTGTGGACTGGCTTCCCTGATTTGGCTGCTGATGGGTTTTGCACCAGAGTGGGAAGGTGATATTTGCAGAAGAGGATCCCTGTCCTGTATTTCAGCAAGGACGTATAAGTTAAACTCCAAAAAGGTGTATTCCACTGTCAGGCCAAGCCACACCAGAATGTTTCAGTGTTTGTGTGTGCAGACTTTTCAATACTTTCTTTTGCAAAAAAAAAAACCAAACACCCAATAGCAACTCTTTATCACTATTTGAGAAATATTGTTGGTTTCTTGGTTTTTTTAAACTATGTAGGTATTTCCCATGGGGGGGGAATGACATTTTCAGGCTCTGAGCAACACAATGGCTGTGATTTCCAAGGGGAGGTTCTCCTCCAGCCAGCCCTGGCTGTGTCATGTCACTGTGGTATCCTTCTGTGCAGACTCAGGATGCTCCAAATGGCTTTTTAGTTTTGTTATACAGGGTACGTGGGTACCCTGCTCTAATTGCTGGTATTATAGATTTGAACATCTCATGACTTTTCTCCTATAGATTTACCGTTCTTTCTAAAAGAGGAGAATGAAAAGTAGCCACTGCACCACTTAATCAGTTTTCAATGCAGTTTGCATTCGCTTTATATAACGTAAGGTAGGCTGTTCCCCGTCCCATGGTGGCTGTCATCTTTACTACTTTCTGGAGATGACAGGCAATGATTTACTAACACCTGTACAATTGCAATGTCAGATTCCAGTTCGTGAAATACAAGGCTTAGCTCTGTGATGTATGGCAAGACATCTAAAAGTACATACATCACCTCTACAAAATCTGCCTGGGACCAGTCCTTTATCGACTCAGGTACCAGGGTCCTTCATTAATACAAACTACCAAAGGCCGAAGTTTTAAATACAGATCGCTCTCCATTGTATAATGCTAACCAGTCATGAAGTTCCTTCATTTTCACTGGTGACTCATCTGGTAAGTCCTGAATCTTTTTCTTTTGGGGGAATTCAAGGAGTAATAGAAAAGGCTTCTTCAGTTAAATACTCTTTAAAGTAAGAAACTGAATCAGCTATAAAAAATTCACAAGTACTTACCTGTGGGCACTAGAGTAGTAATTTATTAACATGGTATTTGACATCTGGAAAATTCACGTAAGTCGTAACAGTCCTCAGTATAACTGGAAGGTAAACAATATAAAATCTACTTACTGGAACGAGTTCTTGGTCAGTCAAGCAATGTTATGAAAGGGTGATAGGATGATGCATGCATCCCACTACAAAATTCTTTAAATTTCTGTAGGAGTAACAGCCAAGGCATCGACTGTTTATGTTAAATTCTTTCTTTCCTACTCTGCCTGTTCCTCCGAGCGCTAACTGTAGGGACTTAACATTCACAGTCAGCTTTTTTCAGTAATGTCCTTGGAGTGAAAAATGATCTTTGGCAAGAATGCAGAAAGACAAACACAAACCATTGGCACTTATTATAGCTTTTCATATAGTTATGCAGTTATATAGTAAGCATTTTCACTGCTGTTCCTACAATCTGTTCCAAGAATCTCAGGAATTTGCAAAGTAGGCTGTTCGGTTTTTTCCTACAGTCAGGAATCTGAGGAATCAATTCTTATTCCCCATGTACCTAATAATCCTTGACGTTCTCAATTAACAAAAGGAACAATAGCTGATGTTACAATATTTATGATGATCCAAGATTTTTTTCAACTCCTTCGCTAAGCTGTTTGTTTGCCTTTTAACCCATCTCCCACCAATTGTTATACAAGTTGGGACTCAGGTTTGGTATCATCTAAATTTAAAAGAATGGTGGAAGTATCAAGGATAATTACATTTCTACGTGTCTTGTGTTAGGCAGGAGAAACCCAAAGGAGAGGCAGGAAGAACTGAGCCATTTTACATTCTGTTTGTCAGCAAATAGCTCAAAGCCAGCCTGTCTCTGGACCAGACACAGAGCTAGGCTAGGGCTTTTGCTAGGACAGCTAGGGCTATTGCTGGGACAAGAGGTAATACTTAGGGGTACAAAGTATATAGAACCATGAGAAATCAGACTTATTCTACTTATCCTGTAGCTCTTGGAAAAACTTGTTCTAATTCTGTGTTTTACTAATAGGTTTGATGTATCTGCCAGACAAGATTTTTGCGTCTTCTTTTTCCTCCATTTTTATGTGCGCATCTAGTATTTGGAGGTCTCTTGCAAAGTAAAATCCATATTCATCTTGCAGATCTACACAGTAGTAAATCTGAATTTTGTATTGTCATGCTTAGTTTTCTTTCAGTGATGTTTCTCTCAGCTTTCTCCTTATTCTGAGGACACCTTGACAAGGAAAGGCTGTGCTGAAACCAGCAGATCTTACTGGATGTCTGAAACTCTGCCTGAGAGTTGGTGCTCCCTGTCAGTCCTCAGAACCTTCTAATTTTCCTGCTTTGAAAACTCTGATTTTATCTCAGAAATCAGCATTCAATAGTTCTGATGGCTTGATGACTTTAGAATATAATTCAATTAGCCATAAATACATTTCTCTGTAATATTCAAAATAAACCCCTCTCTCCAGATTTTGCTATGATTTGTGCGGGTATTCGTTACTATAGATCAGTCCTTTGTTTATTCTCTTCAGAAGCAATTATGTGTATCATATTGAATTGCCCTGTATCTTATCTGAATGCTCCTTCCAAGTAGAATGAAATGCTACTTCTCATTTGATTACATTTTTCTTTTCCTAGATGGCTAGTTTATATGTCAGCTTCTTTTCTCTGTGCTACTAGGAGAATCACTCGCTCTCCTTTTAGTAAAATGCTCACCTCAATAATTTCTTCCTCAAAGTGCTGACATGGTACCGGTTTGTGTTCTAAATCTCTGCTTTCTTCTGATCATCCTTGTAAAACTTCAGTTTATGCTAAATAAAATCTCTCTATGTAAGTTCCAGTGTGGAATTCTCTTAATTTTGGAATTATAAATGGAGCATGCTTCACTACATAAATTTCATACCCATCGATATCTCTTTCATGTTGTATTGATCTGTTTATCAACTCTACTCAAGAAATCCATATTTCCTCCCTTATTTATATTCTACAGAAAAATCATGTCCCTGTAGCTTCAGCATCATACGTACAATCTTAGCTGGTGGTAAAAGGAAAAGTTTCTTCAATGTGAGCGAATCTGGAATTCTTGCAGACTTGGCAGGTACACTTCAAACAACCATTCTGGAACAAGTTCTTACTAATTCCTTTTCAAACTTGAGATAGTTTCTTCCACAGCAAAAGAGATCTCAGGGAATATACAACTGACTGTTCTTGAGAACACTCAGATCTGTATTTCTGGAAGATGCCTTTGCTGAAATTATACCTTACAGGAGCAGATCCTTTGCATTTGCTGTTTGCTAGTGTGTTAAGTAAATCTTTCACCCGTCTTCCCAATACCAACAAAGCTCCCAATATGGCATGTGATGCCTCCATTCTATGCAAGGATGTGAAGAATTAATTTATTAAATGTGCTTGTGAACATATAGTTCATAAGATGTATCAGATAAGTGAAGCTTACCCTTCCAGTAGCCTATACAGCAGGGCAAATATATATTCTTATGATAAAAAAGAAAAAAAAAAAAAAGAAAACCAAACAACAGAAAGAAGTGTTTCAGCACCTCCATCACTGGTTTACATGCCATGTGAGATTGTCACTCTTGCTAAGATTAAAGACTGCCCCTGCACAGACAAATCTGTTTCAATATTACTTTTGTGAGGGGTTGTTATTTTTATTTTCACAAGCAAAAGTTTTTGAGGACCAGGGGGTTTAGTTGCTGTTCAACTATACAGAAGCTTCTAAAGCTTCTAAAGCTACTTCATTGGATTCCATGGGCAGAGTGACTATCATTGAATGAAGATGATTTAAAATAGTTTCTGTGGTGCTGCCCCTGTGGTGGGAACCAACTCAGTTACAAAGATGTCAAGGCCAGCTGCAGGACAGGCAGGGAAGAAAGTGAGAAGACGTGCTAAACTAACAAACCAGAAGAAAAGATTTCAAGAGTAATCACCCCCTCTTACCTGCAGCTCGCTATTAGTTTTCCTTCACAGCATGCAGAGAGCAGCCAGCAGACCGAAGAGAAGTGATGCTGCTCCAGGCAACCCCTGACATAGTTATTTTTAGATCAAATCTATATCTGCAACACCAGGCTATGTCCCATCTTTTTCTTAAGATCAGAAATGCATTTCAATACAAACAGAGATTTAATGAGCCCTTTGTAATAACCCAAAACTTGCAGGTGTTATTGCCATTTTGGTTTACTTGGCTGGATAAGGCCCTACCACACAGCCAAGTGGCAACCCAAGGTTTTGCATTTGCAAGCCAGATTGAGTGTATAATTAATACCAACCTGGATTGAGGCACAGATTATTCTGAATGAAGTACACGCTTGTACTCAGCAGGAAGTGGAACTTCTCATGTAGACACTCAATCTCACAACTGAGACACATACAAGAAGTCAGAGAGAATTTTCGAATCTATTTCACTTTACCATTGTTTTCTTTCCTCTGGTACAATGAAATAAAATAGCTACAGGCAGCTGGACACACCTTTTGGATGATAACTTAAAATTCAGTGTTCTGGTAGAACGCCAAGTCTTTGGTTCCGTAAAACCCAAAATATACAGAACAGTCTTTGGGAACTAGCTCTTACTCTGCAATTCCATGGAGAACCTAATGAAAATATAATTTTCTGCTGTGTTTGCAGCCTATTTAAAGTGGCCTTGTTCTAATGCTTAAGAATAAAAAAGTGAAGTCTTAAGCAGAAGTGAAAGTTACTGGTCCATTTTCAGCATGCATACCCCAAGACGGGTGAAAAACCAAACACTGCTAATGATGAGAAGTAAACCATTTTCATTCTTTCAGTACTAGCTTGTAATTTTAAAATTTTAGTATGATTTTTATAGTGATGGCATCATCTTAAAATAAAATAATATCTTAATTAAGAAAGTAAATGTGTCCATAAATATATGCATAAAAAATTAAATGGCCCCATATTTCTGTGTGAGTAGGAAGTAAAGAGAAAAAAAATGTACAGCAAGAGGTTGATCTGTACTATTTCAATAAGTTGCTACAAGGTGGAGGAAGAGGAAAGAGGAGACCATCTATCATAGTGGGTGCATTTATATCAAACCCATTGGGTAAAAAAAATGCTAGTAAAAGAGTTTGTTGAACTAGATCCTCCTATAGCTGGGGCTTTCATCTTTAATGGAAATAAATGAACTCATCTGACATGAGAGGAATGTTTGATGAGGGTGGAAAGAATGCAAGGGCTTTTTGAGTAATCAGGGTTTAAGCTTACAGGAAACAAATGTCAACTTGCTAGAGGTCAGTTCACCTCCATATGACAGGCGTTCGTTGCAGAGGAGTCACAGCCTAAGCTGTGGACTCTGAATGCTGTAAAGGAATGGAGGGTTCCTTCCATTAACCAGAACCACAAGAATGCTCTAAGTGATAATGCATAGCTTTGTATCAGCAAGCAAGAAGAGGTGATTTGCATATAACTAGGCATCTAAACATTTTGTGTGAGATCAATTAGGGCTTGGAATTGGAAATAAAATGTAAATGAAAGTAAACCTGCACCATAAATTTATCATAACAGAACTGGAGATGAGCTCTGAAAAAGTCTTCTGACAACAGTGAGTTTGGCTACAGAAATGACCTGTCTGTTGGGGAGAATAGGAAGGCTTACAGGAGAAGATATCCTGGGAAGCAAATAGGTGGGGCAGCTTCAGTGGTGGAGGGAAGGTAATCTGACAACATAGGGAACAAAGCTTTCAAGCACTAGCTAAGTAGTCTTCCTTACACTCACAAAAACCCCACAAATTTGCCAGCAAAACACAGAGTTGGAAAACATTATGAGCTCATGGATCCAAACTAGGCCACAGCTGAGTCCAGAATCAGGAGTCTCTGTCCAAACTTAGGTGTAGAGATAATGCTTCTCATTCCTGTTAAACTTCTAAAAATAATTCCCAATATTTTCAAGACTGTCTCATTTGGAATTAAGTTGAC
>SAYO01013927.1:0-17343 GCA_004023745.1 Recurvirostra avosetta | reverse complement strand
CCTCCTGTCCTCCTCTCCTCCTCCTCTCTTTCTCTTTCTCCTCCTCTCCTTCTCTTTCTCCTCCTCCTTCTCCTCCTCCTCCTTCTTCTCAGGGGGCAGTTGTTACCTGTCCTCTTCTTCAAATCCCACCGTTCTCCTTCCTGAGCCTGACATTTCCAACAGAACTAATAAACTCTTCAGTAAAACACACACACAAAAATCTCTTTCAGCTTAATCATTTATGTGTCTGGGTGTTGCTGGCATAAGCAGTGGAGACAGCGGACGTTAAAACTTTGTACCCTGCCGGGTGCGCAGAACCTTACCAAGTGGTCTCTGGTGAATGGGCAGGAATATTATTAAGGAAGAAGACAGAAGTTCATTGTATTAAGAGTAAACAGAAATTCTGTATTGATGAAACGCGTGTGTACATTACGTTAGTTTTCCATTGTGGCAGCTATCTTCACCCCTCTAGTTGATCAACGAGTCGTAGCAGCTTTCAGCTCTCTTTACCATATGACCCTTTGTCTCCAACCAGGCATTAAATCCTTCATATCAAGCCTCCAGCCACCGTGTCAGCAGTGAAGTGGATGGTAGCTGAAGTCTGGACTTAAAGTGCAGAGGTGGCACATGCCCAGGTTACAGTTTTATAGCTCTTTTTCATCAACTTTAACCACACTAGTACCTTCAAGATTACCTTCTTCAAGCACCAGAGCTGCTGGTGGAATATATGATACTGGCCTGTGTAAGGAAAAAAATTCAGGGAAATGTGAAGGCTTGCTGCTGCTCTCCGCTAGCTGTATAATTACAGTAAATAATTACAGTGCTGCCATAAAACACGTGTGGGCTATGCTATCATATCTGGCTCTTCTGTGTCCACCCTCTCAGAAAGACAAGCTGAAAAAACTCACACTTGTAACTTCAAAAAAAATCATCAGTTTATTTGAAAAGTAAGCTCATTTTCGTCTTGACAAATTATCCTGGCATATCAAAAAAGTGCCAGTGTAGTACTGAGGATATGAGAAATGCCAGTATATTCAATTTGTTTGAACAAGGGAAAACTGATGAAAAAAACAGATGAAAAAACCAAGAAATGGCACTTCAATTTCCAAGTACATTTTTAGTTATCATCTTTATTTCCCAAACATGTAACCATTGTTGTTACTCTGTTGTGATAAATAGAAATTAAATGTCATATTCAAGTCTCTAAATTATCATTCACTTTAAAGAGGCCATGGCATGATTAATGTCTCTAATTCTCCAATTTTGGTCTTTCATGGTAAGCTTTTTAAAATTAGATGAAAGCTTTTGAAATGAGTCGCTATATGTTGCCAGTGAATAATTTCATTCCTGTCTATATCAATCTATTCAGCCTTTTAAATCACCTAACAAACATTACACATATACCATCTTCTTAGTATTTAGAGAGAATTAATCCCAAAATTTTGTTCCTGCTCAGTGTTTCAGTATAGGCTACACAACAGGTTCCCGGTAAACGTGAGTTGAAGGCAGGCCATTATAATTTAAACAGAAAAGTATAAAATTGAATATTTTATTGTAAGTTAAATTAAATCTCTCTCTTTCAGCCTTCTTGGTGGTTTTGGTGAACATATTATTAATCCTTGCCTATTTGATAATACGGTAGGTGTTTTTCACCTGAGAAATACCCACAGTGTAAGTTGTTTTTAATTTTTGGTACAGAAGAGAATGTTAGGAGATTGTTATTAGCTTCTGACTGTCTTCAAGGTCAAGAATTAGTGCCAACAGGCACTGAACAAGCATGCAGGAAAAAAAAAATCGCTGCTTCAAATAAGTTATTGTCTGCATAACACAGGAAATACGGAAATTTTACAAGTGGGAACTGAAGACAGTAATAGATATAACCCCAAATCACTGAAGGTTATGGCAAAAGGAAGGGCATATTTAGAGTGGGTGGGAGGAGCAGAAAATAGACAAGATTCTTTTGAACATGGTTTTATTTTGGTAAAACATTTGGGTTTTGTCACATTTAAATGCTTAGAAAAATATATTGTCTTTTTTTCAAAAGTTCTCTTAAGAGAATACAAAATAAATATTGCAAAATTGAAACTATCTAGCATTGTACTATGCCATTTCCATCTTTTCTCCCATTTTAAAATTACTTCATGATTCCCTTACACGTTAAGAGTTATTTTGAAAGTCCAGAGCACTGAAAAAGCTAAACAGCAAAAACTAATGCCTTTCAGTTTTTCTTTAGCTGAACATTTCAAAATGCATTTATTTCCCTAACCACTTGTTCGTTATTTTTCAGTACTGTCCTAGTTTTTTTTCCTCAGCTGTCTGCCTGACTCTCACCACAAAAATGGTTCTGCTGGTTACGAACAGCAAGTTACAGAAATGTGGAAAACATAATGGATTCTCTTCAGGAAAACCAAATGGATGCCAGTTTATCTTAAAAAATCAGGCAGTATTTGTATCTGGTTTCTAAAGAACAGGTGCACCACTGCTAGGGAGGCCTAGAGCTTCCATGGAAGGAGAGAAGCTGTTAGAGCAGGCACTCTGGTATCTAGCACAAAGTATGGCCTACAGAAAATTAGCCTGGCTCAACCAGAAAGCACAAAGGTCTGCAGACTACAAAAACATGTGGTGAAAGCCACTGCCACCCCGGATCTTCCCCATGCGCTGCAGAGCCTTTGGAGGACACGCTTTGTGGTGATCGGCCATTTTGCCACTGCATCTCATAACTGTTGCCCCTAACCAGCAGGTAGCTGCTGATGTGCCAGCAGGTTCCTGGCACGGAGGCGGACAGAAGTAGTCTCAAATGCACTGCGTGTGCAATCATGTTTACTGCTGCACTGGGAGGATGGCCTGGGCAGTTGAACTGATGTTAGATACTGACTCTGAAGCCTCAGCTTTGACCGACGTGTTTCCTTTCAGCTGGTGTTTGCTTCCTCCCGAACCTAGACTATGATTAGTAGCTACCTGAGGAATCAAACTTCCTGAATGAAAATGGGACTTGTGATTCATGTTTTGGTCACCTGCTGTACGCTATAAAATGTGTAGCAGTACTGCACCAAAGATACATTTAGGGATGGACATAATGGCTCAGCACCATCAGACACAGCCATGATACGGGCTCCAGATCTGCTTATTTTAGAAAATATTTCTGAGGAGATGCTTGGCTATGCACCAAGGTTTGTTCTGTGGATTATTAATGTTTCAATCAAGAAAGAAACTATGCCTGCTGCTGTTTTCAGTGAGAAGTGAGGTTTTGCTAAAGTGTAAAAAACTGTCCTGGTTTGAGCGGCACAGGATTAATTTTTTTTCTAATACTTGGGAAGACTGCACTTCTAGAAGACTCTAGTCTATGAATTCATGAAAATATTTGGGTTATAGCCAGCTATGGTGTGTGGGTTTCAAGGTCTCGGTGTTTTCAAGCTCGCCAGGTGCAGGGATCAGGAGGAGCGAGACCTGGGCACTTGACCCAAGCTGGCCAACAGAATTATTTCATACCATGAACATCACATTCAGTATAAATTAGAAAGTTTGCTGAGGAGTTCTCTCTCTCCCCTGATGGCTGCCATCCTGAGAAGTTCTTGCCCCAGTGCCGGACCCCTGAACCCTTCCCTTCCTCCCGAAGCCATAGCGCTCGCAGTGTCCGACGTTTGCTGTCCACTGCTGGGAGTGCACAGCTTCCTATTGATAAAATTGGCTGAGTATAATCTTTGTATATTCTGTATTGGTATCGTGATCAATATTGGTTCTTTAGTGCTATTAATGTTAATTATCTTGTCTTATTCTATTAAATCTGTTTATATTTCAACCCCTGGGTTTCCTTGTTTTTCCCGATTCCCCTTCCCTGGTGGGGAGGGGTCATTCGTGATAGAATGATTGTCTAAACGACAATAAATTGTTATGGGTTTCTCAAACCATAACAAAAACCTAGTCTAAAATAATGTTACAGGAGAAATCACTGTTGAATAGGTTTGACTGAGAAGAAAATCAAGGCTGTTTCTCTATGTCTAGATTTCAAGAAGCTAGGTAATACTTGGATGATTGACACATATCCATTTCCACACATTAAAGAAATATTTCCAGAATTTCATGACTCTTCTCAAGATCTGCAGAATGTGCATCACCAAATTACATTGCTTAAATCTTTTCACATGCATTAGGTACAGTGGATTTTCTGTTTAAAACATAGACCCTATCAACTTGGTTGGGATCCTGCTGTCACACTAATAGTGGAGCCAATGGCTGTTATTAACCTAGCTGGGATTCAGAGCTCTGTGGTGGCTGTTGCTCGGTGAAGGACTCCTGGGTTCAAAACAAAAAAAAAGGGCTGAATTTGTCTTTCAGAATATGCTGTTCCTAATAACTGTAGTATCATTTGAGACATATGGTTCTTCACCTAAAACACTTCCACCAACTTCAAGTGAACCTTTTAGACAGTTAGATGTCTGTGTCATTAGATTAGAATGATTTTTTTTTCAATTTTGGTTGGGTTTCTTTTTCATACTTCTCCTTGTTCTCCTTGGTAATAGAGGGTGTGGTGTGAAACATGTTACCATTATCAAGTGACTGCTTGTAAGTCCTTCTGAGGACATGTTGGTTCTCATGTCTTTAAAAATCTGTAAAAATATCTTTACAGATGACAGCACTTACAGACTATCCTCAGTATTTAGCAGGAGCAATCTTATTTTGCCAGAAACCTTTTTCTTGACCTTCCAGATGTTATTGGAGGTTATGACTGCCAACCAAATTAAATTGAGCTCCTCAGGGCAGGATTCAGTTCTACTTCATTTAAAACTGTAAGCGTTGCCAAAAAGAGAACGTGTCTATTGTGGAGAATGATCCCCATAGTGACTACAGATACTTTCTATAACGACACCTATGTTAACTGCCTCTGCTTCTCCTGAAGTGATTAGGAGGGTAATTACAGACGCGCTTAGATTTCTAATGAATTATTGTTACTTTTTCTCAAACATTTTCAGCAACAGGAAAAATGATGGGAGTTGTCTTGGCCAGAGAAAAGTGAGCTATGGTCTAAAGGTCAGCGTTATTACAGGTTAATCAGTGTCGATGACCTCTGTTTTATGAAGGTGTCTGATTTCTGTTGTAACTTTCACTTCCCTGTAGCTTGCACACTGAGAATTTGGGCATAAATCCCAGCTTTTGCTTGTTTTCCTATGGCAACAATGCATGAGCTGTGTGTACTGCCTTTACTGTAGGGTCAGGGAATACTGTTAAGAAACCACTTAATGCTTTTGATGTCTAAAGAGGACAGCAAAATGCTTGGCTCAGTAGATTTTCGGTTGGGTGACTGGCATGGAACATCAAACACATTTACTACTCAAAACCTATATTTTATTGGCTTTTCTTTGTGGATCAGTTAAACATTTTGTTTTACTCATTTTTTAATGCAGTCATGTTGTCAGATGGACCTCTGCCAGGGCCTCAGACTGGTTAAAAGTGCTAAAGAAAGAGTCATCTCACAAGGACAATGATACACGCCGAAGTGGCAGTGCATGGTATTTCTTTCTCATGGCTTTGTCTGAAAAGGGTCTGAAGAGTATCTGAGCCCCTCAGCTCAGCATCCTCATTCAGCTCCAGAGAACAAGCCTGTTTGGGAATCTGTCCTTTTCAAAGGAGAACATCTGGAAAAGTCCCTACTTTAGAAGTAAGTGTCTAGTTTATCCGTGTTTTGGAAGGAAGAGTCTTCTGAGAGCCTGTATTTTCTGATTCATTATCAACTGAGCCCTGAGAACACAAATTGCTGTCAGAAACCTGTAACAAATTTTATAGTGAGGATTCATATTCAGGGTGGCAAATAGGGTTCTCTTTAGTTTTTCCCTGGATCTTCAAGTTTCGTTCCTTTCCTCTCTTCTCTCAATGATCTTCTACAGGGAAGGAAAGCAGGGGATTTCAATTGATTTATAGCCTCCTGAGGGGATTCACTATCTCTACTTTTCTTACACACTTATGGTCCCCCTGAGCCAGTTCCTGATCCTGCTTGTATGGAAGGGAAGGGGAGAATTTATACAGTAAAGGGCAGGGAGCTCTCCAGGAGGCCTGGAGTTCTCCAGGAGGCCTGAACCTCACAGTCCTTCAAGGAAAGCAAAGGTTCATGGACAACTCTCTCTTTCTCCCTCAATCTCACTCCCAATGGGGGTAAACTGAAGCTGGGCAAATAGATTTTCTCCTTCTGTACCAGGGTCCTGCTGTGCAGGAGTGCGGGAAGAGGAGCCAGGAGCTGTACAGATGCAAAGCACGGTGGAAAGGATAATGGTGAACAGCATGGCCAAGATGAGTGTTGTGAGTGGGGAGGGGTGTGTTTGTACAGGTGACTGTACAAAGGAGGAGAGGGGCTAGGAGAGAGACTAGAAGTCATCAAGCACTGGTAATAGGGGGAAGTCCTTGAAAATGGGATAAAGGCAAGCGTCACAGGCACCCTAAAGGCGAAGCAGGGGAATCGAGGGAACTACAGGTCAGTCAGCCTAATCTCAGTCCATGGGAAGACTATGGAACGTGTGGTAAAAGAGCCTCATGGCAGCTGAAACCTGGAGACCAGGAGCAGGAGCGTGGGCAAATCCAGAGAGGTGACAGGGCTCCACGGATGCCACAAGAGGGCACCTCTGCTCCAGCCCCAGGAGGTGGTTTAGAGACTTTAAGAAGAGGGTGGCAGAGGACAAGAGCATCTCTTGGACCTGCAACGGGCCAGCCAGGCAGGGACCACGGTGGTATGCACCTGGCTGGGGCCATCTGGCAATTTGATGGTCCATGAAATGAGCAGCTGCAGATGCTGGAAACCCATTGCCTTGAATGCTGCCACCTGATTAACTTTATTACCTGAGAAGCCCCCGGGCATTTCCAGGTGTCTGAAGCCTTCACCATCCAAAGCAGCATCCTGCACAGCTGCCCCGCACCTTGCCAGCACTGGTGGCAGCTGAATGAGTGAGTCACCAGGGGCTGCCAATCTGCTGTCCTGCCTCAGGCTGCTGTGTCTTGCTGTATCTTCAATAGAATAACCCCAAGATCATGTCTCACCACTGCCAAAACCCCTTCAGCTGGGTCCGTCATTGCTGGTGCTCGGCTGGGGCTGGAGGTGGTTGGGGAGAAAGATCTGAGGACTTAGGGCTTCCCCCAGGAGCGCCTGGGCGATGTGCCCACGGCTGATGGTCCCTGCCTGCAGTCAGCTGCAGAAAGTGCTACGCTCCTTGAGCCCCAGCAGGCAACAGTCCCAGCTCCTGCCCCAGGGACTGGCCCTGGTCCCTCTGCTCAGGGTGATGCAGGAAGAACACGCAGGGAGTTTCTAACCTTGCCTTATTGACGAGGGCCCAGGTAGGGCCCACTGTCACCCTGGTGCTGTTCAGTGAACTTTTGCTTCAAATCTAGGAAATTCCATGGAAAATGCTACCTGGTAAAATGTCCTGTCAGCAGTATCAAGTGGTCCAAAGTCAGGATGAAAGAGAAGGGCCTTAGCTCCCCACCAGGAAGGAGGCAGGGGGCAGGGACAGGGATGTGGGAGCGCTCCAGCACTGATGCACCAAGTGGTCTCACGCCAGGAGCCTGTTGTGTGAGCCTGGCCGTAAAGGATTGGATCTAGTCTGGCAGCATGTCAGTACAGTCCTATGGAGCAGCACGCGTGTGTGAACTGATGTGTTCTCACCAGCAGCCTTTATCTTGCAATGACAGGAGGAAGTCCAAGTTGGTCAAGAGAGAGGGGACCCAGAGCTGTCTAGTTGGTCAAAGCAATGGGGATCTGTGAATGTAGGTGAATTGGAAAACTGTACAGTGAAGAGAGCTTGTGCTTGGTTTTCTGCTTTAGATTTTCTTACTGCAGTCCAAAATTGGGTTTTGAAATTGTATGCTTATGTTAAATATGTTGATATATTTATATTAATACATTTATCATGATTATATCTGAAATGTTCTTGGACCTGCAGTATGCTTTGGATTGGCTTGTAGATTTTGGATGCAGGATCAATTCCAGATCAGCTATCATGACCAAAAAAGGGTTGAATTTAGATTGTCACTGAAAGACACGTGAGAAGAAAGACATTAAAGACCTCTTTCTGTTTTTGAAAACCCGTATTTATAATATGCAGAGCAACAAAGCATTTACTCAAACGTAATTACAGTTCAGGGACTTTTCCATTTATTTTGCCATCACACTTTCCCTACCTGCTATACTCCAGTTGCTGTGTTGATCTCTGTCAACTTCTCAAAGGTATTTACTAGTGTCCTGCAGTTTAGTATCACATATAATCACAGACACTCAGTAAGATTCTTTGCCTACTCATTTTCAGTTATTTAATATGACGATATTTTAATGAAAGTTGGAAGCTGAAAGATACAAATTTTCACTCACCTGGATGTCCGTTCTAAATCCATTGTACTTACAAAATTGCCATATGTATTTAGAGTTGTGCTCCATGGCAAATCAAAGTGCCTCCTGGAGCCCAGGGAATAAAGTGAGTACGGCCTTGGGAAAGTGGTGTGCATTGTAGGACTGGGACCTGCACTGGCGTGGCTTGAGCTTGGCTTCTTCTTCAGCATCTCGGTCAAGCTGGAAAACCCCATATATTTCTTGTTTTCAGAAGAAACAAATTAAGAAAAAAATATTTTCTTCTTTGTAAAATTTGCATTTAAGATAAATGGAGAGCCACTTAGTACAAGATAAAAGAAAGTTACAAGTGTGACAAGGAGGTTATAATTGTTGGCTTTCAGCTGCTGTTGGGAGATCACAGAAAGAAGAGTTCCTCAAAAAGATACCATATCTAAAGAATATGAAGAATTCCTAACTGCCTTTGAAGTCTGCAGATTCTCTGGGAGGATTCCAGGAGTAAGCAACAGAACTGCCAGTAGTTCAGCTGCCTGAAAGATGAACATAAACACATCAAAAATTACTCTGAACTGTACCCAGGTGAAGTGTGCAGAACCTAGTTTGCATCTACGGAAACCAGTTGTTTCCCAAACTTCACAAAACCTTTTCATACCATCAAAGAAGAAAACATAAAACAGGCCTTTTAACAAACTTATATTATAAAAGCGTTTTGTGTGGTAACGAAGAGCCTTAATTACAAATGCCAAGGCATGAGTCTGTTGTTTAATTTCTGACTTTCTATTTGCATAATTTGCAAGTTCACTGAGGAATGTGCAGTTTCATTGCTGTTCTTCTGAGTCATGCCATGCTTACTGTCTGCTCTCAACTCATATAATATGTGTTTTTCCCTGGGAATTCATTTAACTCTCAGAGCTTTAAGTTTTAAAATATTGGCATTTATGTCTTTTCTCACAGGAAAAAACTTATCATGATTGTTGCATAATATACAGAAATGGTTGTGCTCAGCTAAACTATGGGTTTTAACTCTGAGGAACTGAAATGAGCTGGCTGTGGTTTTTTTAAGGATAAATACATATAATCAGAAAAATCCACGTGATCAAATTCAGTTTTGGTTCCACTTTTGAAGAAATTTCAGGGGAAGAGATCATCAGCAGGCACTGATTTCTGCTTAAAACCAGAGAGAGAGTGTTGGAATAGCCAATAGTAAACTGGTATCTGACCGGAATGAAAGGAATCAGGCTTCTGGTTCCTGCTTACGTGAAAACGTAAGTGGCTGTACAAAGGCAGGGTCTCCCAGAGAAGACAGAGGGTAAGAAGTAGCCATGTGGCTATGGCAGTCTCTGCATGAATGGGCATGATGTAGCAGTAGCCTGAACATAGATCTCTGACCTAGCATATTTATGTTAAAACTTTAAGGCCACACTGAGGGCATATGTGTTGGATAGACAGTCCTGGGTCCTTCTTTCAGGACCAGGCTATCCAAGACTCCAAGACTTCCTCCCACTGCATTATTCCTATCTCCTTTATATCCAAGTTTGATTTTTTGTATGACCATTCAGACAAATGCTATCCCATTTATGTCAATCTATCACTCTCTCATGAGAAGGAGTATGGGATGGTAGAGATGCACGATAATTTCTTCTATAGAGAAGAGGGCTAATTTCCCTTCCTTCCCCCTCCTCCCCCCCTGCCTTTATCCAGATAACAAGCCCAAAGATCATCCACACCCTGGAGAACTCATTCATTGTTTGTACCTGGGCTTACAAGAAGGTTTGCACAAGGAGGAAAGGAAACCCGCTGGGGTCTGGCTTGGTAGAAGCAAGCGGTGATTTCACTCAAAAAAATGGATCTTGGCTCCCCAGGCAAACCTACAAGCAAGCTGGGAGATCTGAGGAAGCTAATAAGTTGTGGTGCAGACTGTTGGTCTCTTTGAAGGGAGGCAGGTGACCGGGGTTTTGATTCCAGCTTGCTGAGGAAGGGTTTCAGGTTTGGGTTGGTTTTTCCTCCTGAACGAGGAGAACAGGCTGTAATGAACAGCCAAGCTTGGCCTGAGGCCTGAGCTGCAGCTCAAGACAGGGCTCTGTAAGGGACCTGCCTTATGGTAGCTGCTGTGTCAAGTACAGACAGGCTCTATAGCTTTCTGGGGAAAAAAGGGAAAATCAAAGCACCTGAGAGAGGAACCTTGCAAAAGATTGCCTAAGGTGGCCCTAAGCTTTTTGCCTCATGCCCCCCCCGCCACTGTGGGTCTGCCAGGCACCTGAGGTCCATTTGTTTCAGACCAGAAGGAAGCAGTATGCTGGAAATTGTCTTGACTGGAGGTGGTAATATCAGCTCTGCAAAAGCAAATCTGATAAGCCTTGAAGTTTCCTGCCTAAGCTCATGCTTTTCTTCTTGCTGAAAACTCCAGTTGAAAACTCACTAGTTCACAAATGAGCTGTGGAAGAGCGAGCTTGGGAGTTCACTCTTCATTGGCATAGCTGCTTCGGCACAAATAGCTCTTACAAAAGTTTTAACTGTCCAGTGGGCAGGGGCAGATGTCCAGGTGGGCAGGGGGAGACAACCTCTTCCACATGACAACATTTGATGCCACGTGCAGCAGATGTCCTCTCTGAACCAGAGAGGGTGGGCAGTGACCGCAGTCCGGTTGGGATCCCTGGCCCAAGCGGTCCCTTCCACATGTAATGCACGTTGCCCGTGGGGCTGCCTGTGCCTGCCCCGCGCAGCGCAGGGGCAGGAGACGTGCGGTGGGCTGGCCCCTTTCCTGCCTGCTCCCTTTCTCCTGAGATCCTCCGCTGTGTGTTTACTCCAGTGTATGCTCAGGAGCTCTTAGAAACCGGATTTTATTAAACTGCCACAGAGTGCGGGGTAGGTACACTCACTCCCAGCACAGACTCAACCATTTGCAGGATTACACCGACATGTAATTTTTTTCTGCTAGGCCAAAGTTCATTATTTTGCTTTAGAAAAAGGGTAAGAACAGGTGCTCTCTGCAAATGTATTTAGCAAAGTACCTTGATTGCTCTGAATTGATTTATGTATGCTCATTACCTTGTAATATAATTAGAAGCACTTATATTTACTTTCCTTAAACTTGCTGCTTTGATGCTGCACTTGGGCGTCTGTATTGGTTTGTGGGATACAGTCCAGAGCTGCCTGGATCCAGTCCAAGATTACTAATGCAGAGACAAGTTTGCAAAACAGGACTTCTGAAGTCGAGCAAACATGGGAAGAAGAGGTGGTTGTTTCTTTTTTTTTTTTTTTCTGGCACTCTTTAAAATTTTGGAGTTTAAAACACTGATTTAGTACAGTCATCTTTGCCAGAATTGTTCAATAATCAGTGATAACAGCAAACACTTCCCCTTTTTCCAGTTAGGAAAAAAACCCCTAAATGTTTGTCCAGGAGATGTATAGCCTATGGGGGATCATATGTAAGTGGAAATTTTGGGGTCTTCTTGGCTTTAAAAAGGATCTCTTGGAAAATCTCTCAGTCAAATCAAATTGTTCAAGTTCACACTGGGAGTTTACAGAGGAGAAGCCAGATTTCTACTCATGAAAACAGCCTCTTCTGGAAGGTGGGGTAAATTCTAATGGCACAAGGTGCAGCTTTTTTTCCAAAGCAACTTATTTGTACTGAGGAATGAAAGTGTGTGTATATCTTAGTGCAAAACCAGCCTTAACTACAAGGAAACAAAATGATCCACTTCCAGCTGATTAACCCCAGAAAGTTCCTGAAATATAAAATAAGCATTAAATGAGTTTTGTTTAAGGAGAAAATTCATACCAAGAAAAGTAAAAAATTAAAAAAAAAAAAGAAAAAGAAAAAAACCCCAGAAAAAGACTTGTGCCCTGGAACAAACGAAATAAATGTATTTTAAATCAATGTTTTATGGGGAAAACTCTGCATACAAAACTCAGCTTTCATAAATATGTGGAATAAATTCATCCTTGAAGTTAATAGTCTGAAAGGTGGATAACTCCAAAGAAAAGTACTTCAGAGTCATTTCTAAATGCCAATTTTGTGTAGTTTTAGAGAAGAAGACAAAGTATTTGGTAAGAAAAAATAACAGACATTCTTAAGTCATGCAAAACTAGGTGTTCAGGTTTTTAGATAAGGAAATCAGTCCTTAATCCATGCAATTATCCATGTAATCTTAATTCTGTTGTCTTGCTCTTGTCTCGCTCTTGTCTCTATTTGTAGTGTTCAGTGCAACAATGATGCTGCCTCTGATCCTGGGTACCTATTCTTGAGCCACTGCTCCAAAATTTACTATTTTCCCTATATCTTACTATTAATATTCATTATTATTTGTAATATTTGGAATCATGTGCCTTGGTAAATGATGAGCTACTGAATAACCTAGAAACACCTGGACAGTGTTAGGTAATTTTGATATGCCTCTTTGCATGTCATCTGCAATATTAAAATAGTTCTCCTGTTATCACTTTGTCATAATTAAAGTTATACTCCACCCTTTTTGTCTAAAGTTCACAAAACACACCCTCTGAAATCCCACAAGCTCTTTCAGCAAAAATAGGAAATCTGAGACTAAACATTCACAATTTATTTTAGGCAAAAATTAATCCAAACCAGGCATGAGAAACCAAGAAGCTGTTGAGTCAACCAGTTCTACATGCCAACAAGCAAATTAGCAACATACCTATTTAAAATGTTTTTTTGCAGATCATCCTTCTGTCCTTGGGCCAGAGCCATACTTTTGATTTTAGGGGGAAAAGGAGTTGTATGCTCAGAGCACCGACCCTAGCCTAGCCAAAAGAAAAGCAGGATACTTGGAGGGACATTAAACAGGACAACCAGAAACCAGTTTACACTGGTGGCTTCAAATAACTTACAGAAATGGAGTAGAGTGGAAAGCCAGGAAAGGGGGCAGATATAAGGGGGAGACGGCCAAAGGGGAGAGATGAGGACAGATGTGGTCTATTACTTTTTAGCAGAAAATAAAAACACAAGGGAGTGGGAGCATGGCGAGAGATGCAAAGATTAATAGCAAAGAAGCAGCTGTCACCCTGGCCTGGGTCCTGGTGCCCTGTGAGGAACGGTGGGTGCTCTGCTGGGTGCAGGGAACACAGCCATGCCTGCCAGCGCTGCACCAGATGAAGCAGATAAGGTCACTCCCACAAAGGAGAGACTTCGGAGCCTTTCTTCTTAGACATACGGGAAAGCATGGGAAAGAGCGGGGATATGGCTCACTACTAACCAAATCAGAGAATTCCTGGAGATTTTTTCTAATGCTCCAGGCAAAGGCAGACATGAGCTCCAGAGTACCAGGCTAGGTAAATGGTAAAGAACAAAATCGTAAGTGTGACACTAGTTTTCACTGATGGCAGTGAAAGTATCTGTACATGTAAACCTCCCGCCAAGCCTTGATTTGCCATAACAAGAGCTGGCCAATTTCCAAGGGTCTTTATTCAAACACTGATTCAGAGACCGAAGTAAGAAACCTGGAAAATGAAATCAAATTTGCGAAAGTATATTGCTTCCCTCCCAAGTGATGACTCGGTGGATAAGTTTAGGTGTTGCAGCCTTTTAAGGGATGGAGGGAAAGGAATCAGAGTAACATTCAGAAACAAAAGCCCAAACCCCTGCTCCAAATTACAAACCCAGGAATTAGGCCCTCTCTTTTCAGTGAAGCTGTGTGAGAGGGACTAGCTACGCTCCCCTCCTGTAGCCACCCAAGTCCCAAACGATGCCTCTTGCTCTCAGGGCAGGTGCTGGGTACAGAGCCCTCACTGGTATCTCAGCTAGCCATGCAGAGCTGAGCTGTTCTGACCCTATCCCACCATGTCTCTCTGCTAACCCTTCCTGAGAGCCTCTCCACTGGTTCCTCACAAGGTGCCCTCAGCGGTGGTAACCCATTAACAAAGCTGCTGTTGCCAGCAGGACCCGCGCAAGAGGAGAGGGGAGCCTTGCCATCCCCCTTGCCTTGTCTGCAGCTTCTAGGCTGCAAGCAGAGCATCACCCGTCTCAGATGCTTTGAACAGGTTTTTCACAATATATATATAACACTTGTAATGATTTCAACTTTCTGACAAGTCTGTTGCTACCAGCAGTGCTCCAAATACTGTACCAGGTGACGGTAAATGGGGCATGTTTAAGCCTGCCCAGTGGTCTAAGCCTGTCCAGTTGGACTCTTTCACTTCTGCACTAGATGCCAGCAGAATACTTGCCTTTCTGGGGTTTTGCCTATCAGTAGTTGTCTGGGAGAGAACACCTTCCTATTTTGCCTCGGGACAGCAGGCTTGCATGTCCTAGGATCTTATTTCTTATGTTAACATACAGCTGAAAATGCAGCCAACAGCTGGGAGGATTTACTTTGGGGTTTTATTCCACGCCCATTTCTATAAAACCAGGAGGAACAATTGGAGGAGTATTGGTGCAAACCTGCAGGGGAAAAAAAAAAAAGCCAAACAAAAACCAGCTGTGTCTTTCAGGTGAGGGAGAGATTTGACCACTGTGTGTTCGAACAAATGAATGAGTTGTGCTCATTCCAACCCTCGTCTGTCTTCTTCCTTTTTTTTTTTTTGAAAACCCTAAAAATAGAGATGTTCACAGCAGGCTTAAAAAAAATAAACGTGTAAGTTGCTTGAGACTGTAGGAAATGCATGGGTGTAATGAAATCCATAATCCTGAGTCCATTACAGAGGTGATTATATCTTATGGGGAAAGAGACCGTCTATTCAAGTATGAGAGATCTAAATGATTTAGGGTTTGCAGGTCAAACATAATCACAGTGCGCAGGCAAAGGCTTGCATTACAGCAGAGTGAGTCCTTTGCTCTCCTTTCACCCTACCCACCCTCAATGAGAGAT
Organism: Recurvirostra avosetta; assembly: GCA_004023745.1. NCBI lineage: Eukaryota > Metazoa > Chordata > Aves > Charadriiformes > Recurvirostridae > Recurvirostra > Recurvirostra avosetta. Next base: position 2,214 of record SAYO01013927.1, on the reverse strand, counting down.
GCTGCACATGAAGGCAGGATTTACAGCCGTGAGATGCATGTGGGATCAGATGTCTGCTTCTGCTAGCCCAATCTGTTCCACAGAGGGTCACAGCTTGGACAGACCCAAGTTCTGGGGGGGCCAAGATAGGTTCAGTCTTGTGGATCTGAGTACAGCATGCCCACTTGGGTGGGGTAGGGCAAGCTCAACCAAGATGCCATTAATATCAAAGTATAAACTGGATCTTTTCAGTGAAGACTCCCTACTCCCTCCCTTGCAACACAAGCAATCTTATTAATGGTTTCTTATACAACCCTGACGTGCAAAGCTACTGACAGGTATGACAGGACAAACACCCTCTGTCTGGTCATGACAAACCTTAATTTTGAGTTGCGTGTAGCTCCCACAGCACACAGAGGTGGGACTCTTCTTGCCTGAGTGACGATGCACTCAGCACAGCAATCTACACCTGCACTAGGTGGGTAGGCTGCCATTAAACTCCATGATCAGCACAACTGGTGGCATCTAGGGGACCATCCATTTCATTCTAAAGAAGACACCCATAGAGTATGAATCACACCCTAAATCTTGATGACGACTGTGGGAGTGACACCTTGCTGACATGTAGACCTCCTCATTGTAAATGTCTGAAGTTTGGTGAACTGAATCCAACCATCACCTGTTTTACATAGTCCTCACATTACACAGTGGTCACTACCACACAGAGTACTGCTGAGGTGACTGTGGGACTTGCTTGTCATATACACTTAGGATCAAAATTTCTTTATTGATCTTTGATTTGAAATGACATTGTCATTTTCTTTGAGTTCTTTTGTCTCTCTTGTTCCTCCCCCCCAACATGCAGCCACACACAAACCACGTGCACACACAGAGAAAATTAAAGGTACAGTAGACATCAGCCTGAGGGCTAAGCTAATGTTCCTTGCATACAAAGCCATTATGGAAATAGGAATGGAAAATTTCAATGAGCCACCATCAATAACAACCAGCTGAGACTCAAATGTTTTTAACTTGTTGAAAACAAGTCTAATAAAAAATAACCTGGAACACTTTTGGACTTGTTGAGAATACTCGTGGGTGTGGTCGTAATATGTTTGATCTGTGTGCTAGGGAGCTTTCCATAATTTTTTTTTAAGCTGCAAGTTTTCCGGGACAGATTCATCTTAATTCAGCACAAATTCCACAAAAGCCATTTATTATGGACAATAAAAGTGCATTAATATACTGTAAGAAAATGCATCTTGGAATTTGACAATGCATCAGCAAATGTACCACTGATGCTAAATGTCTCAGCTATAAATTTTGAGGTCTAAAGATTCTGCAGTGTCTTAAATGGCTGCATCACACACATCGTTTGCTTTGTAGTGTACGGGTCTGGAAGCGAAATTTTCCCAGAAAATGGAAGTGTGCTGACAGTAAGACTCAGCAGCCTTGTTTCCACTTCTCTATACTATTTTCTTAGGAATTACACATATTTAGAGAGATGGGGGGAACAAAAAGTGCAGTACAGTGTTTGGGTGCATCTTGCTTTCTAAAATCCTGAAATAATAAATAAATAAAAGGCAACTGATGTGGAGCCTGCTGCACCCTGCCTCTCCGCATGATCTGTCCCCACCCCTTCCGTTCGGGATGACTCCTGTGCTAAGCCTCTCCTCCTCACCTCCCAATCCCGAAGTCTGCAGAAGGGTTGAAGCGCACCTGGGAACTGGATGGGCAGCAGCAGGAGCAAAATTGTCAGCAGAACTGGTTTTCTTTTTTTTGCGTTTAGAGAAATCTAGCTGGTATCTCATTGAGCCGAAGAAGCGAGCTGGGCTAAACCAGGATCCTGTACTCCAGGTACGTAATGGCAAACTGGTCCACAAAGACTGAGCTGGCAGCAGAGAAAGGCTAACCCCTTTTAACTGTGCTGAAAGGGCGAAATCTGAAATGGCTAAGCAATTAGATATAGCTCTTTCAAAAGGCACGAAACAATTCAGCAAAAACCATTCCTTTAAAGAGAGGCTTTTATTTTGATTTCAGTAAAAAAAAAATGCACAAAGACAAATATTAGGGAGCAGATAAGGTGAAGATTTTTGGGCCACTCACCACAAGAAGGACATTGAGGCGCTGGAGCATGTGCAAAGAAGAGCAACAAAACTGGTGAAGGGTCTGGAGCATGTGTCTTATCAGGAGCAGCTGATGGAACTGGGGTTGTTTAGCCTGGAGAAAAGGAGG
>SAYO01013925.1:193052-213494 GCA_004023745.1 Recurvirostra avosetta | reverse complement strand
AAGTTCCTTGCTCATCCATGCAGGTCTCCTGCTTCCTTGGCCCGATTTCTTACTCATAGGGATGCACTGATCTTGAGCTTGGAGGAAGTGGTGCTTTACTATTAACCAGCTCTCTTGCATCTCCCTACCTTCTAGAGACTTAGCCCATGGGATTCCTCCAGGTAGGTCTTTGAAGAGGCCAAAGTCAGCTCTCTGGAAGCCCAGGGCTGTAATTCTACTTTTTGCCCTGCTTATTCCACGCAGGATCCTGAACTCCACCATCTCATGGTCATTGCAGCCAAGGCTGCACCCAGCCTTCACATACCCAACCAATCCTTCTTTGTTTGTCAGCACAAGGTCCAGCAGCACACCTGTCCTTGTTGGCTTCCCCACAACCTGTGTCAAAAAGTTATCATCAATGTTCTGCAGAAACCTCCTGGACCGTGTGTGCCTGGCTGTGTTGCCTTTCCAGCAAATATCAGAGTGGTTGAAATCCCCCACAAGAACCAGGGCCTGTGATCGTGAGGCTACTTTCAGCTGTCTGTAGAAGCCTCATTGACCTCCTGATCTGATGGACAGTAGGAAACACCCACATAGCATGAGCGTTGCCATTTTGGACCTCACCCCGAGTCCTTCAGTTTGAAGATCACCTCACCAAGTTGGCCAGTCTGGTGCCAAAGATTCACTTGCTTCTTCTAAACAGGTGGATTCCATCCCTCACTAACAGCTTATAGTGATCAAAAAACGTCCCATTGTCATAAAAGCCAAAACCCTCACAATAGCACCAGCCACGTAGCCAGAAGTTGATATGCATTATATGTGTATTTCTGGCTGCCCCCCTTTCCTCTAGCTGGTAAAATGGAGGAAAAGATAACCTGGGCACCAATATTTTTCACTTGCACCCCCAGGGTTTTATAGTCTTCCTCGATTCTGCCCAAGTTCTGGCTTGCGGTGTCATTCATGCCTACATGAAAGAATAACAGTGGATAGCAGTCTGTGCGCTTGTCAAGTTGTTGCACCCTCTTGGCAATGTCTTGGATCTTAGCTCCCAGAAGGCAGCATACCTCTTGGGACTCCCTGTCAGGCTGGCAGATGGGCACCTCAGTGCCCTTTAACAGAGAATCACCCACTAGGAGTACTCATCATTTCTTTTACGGTATCCACTGTGCGCTGCTGGTAGTTTCCCCTTGCAGATCTTGCTCATGGGTGTCTACAGCTGTTAAAGCTTCATATCTCTTTATGGTTGTGATGCTGGAGGGTGGAGACTGAAGCGGAGTCCCGCTTTTGCAGGTCACCAGGGTCCAAGGTACCTCATTCTCAGTGGTGTCCGCTACAGGAACATGGTTATGAAACCATCTATCTATATCTCGGCTCCTCTAATACTGCCCAGCCTTTTAACTGTTTCCCGCAACTTGGCTACTTGACGTAACAGATCATCAACCTGTGCACACCTTATGCAGGCACTTACCTTTTCACCAGGAGACCAGGGTCTGGCCACGCACTGCAACCTACCATCTCTACCAACATCTCCTTCCTCACCAGTTCCATCTGGGTGGATGCTTCACACATCTCAGGGGCGTTTGAGGCACATGCCCGCCATTTTGGCAGAGCGCTTCCCCGGGCTCCAGACCTCCAGGCAGGTTGCCGGGCCCACCCCGCACGCAAAGCTAGCACCCCCTAGGGCCGGGCAGATCTCCCGAGGTTGCCCCTGGCAACGCCCAAAGCCACGTCATCCTCACTCACACAAGCTGGTGGGGTCTCGGCACGACCCTGGAGAAGACATGAAGAAGCAAGCACTTAGATAATAGTATTATGCTTTTTCTCTAGAGAAAAGTGAAACCCTGCCCCTTAGAATTTTTTTTTTCTACTTGTCTTCAATGTGGTAGTATCCTAGATATCTAGATTCTTATGATCGTTTGTCATATGCGCAACAGCTGTGAAACAGTTAACAGTCATCAAAAGATTTAGCATTTAGATAGGACACCGAAAGGTCAGGATGTGCACAACACAAGCATGGAAGAGCCATGAGCTAGACACCACGAAGGTGAAATGTAAGACTCGGCAAAGTATGGTATCATGAAGATTAGGAAAAGTTACCAGAGGGTGAGCAAATAGAGTTTCTGAGTGACAGAGAAGGCAGCAGCCTTCAACATAAAAGTTGCTTTGCAAGTAACAGACACTTAGCAGCAGGTGCAACAAATATCCTACAGGTAGGCAGTATTATGCAGGTGAAATCTTCAGCACTACAACAGAACAATTAATTCAGTCAATGCTCTCAGGGAAGCAGCAGAAGAAAATCAGGAGAGAAACTAAGCACAAATAGAAGTGTTTACCAATTTATTTTCAGTGAATATTTTAGAATTATTGTGTAGCTAGTGGAAAATAAACTTTAGAATGCACAGCAAAAACGTTTTATTTTGACAGTAGACAAGTATATTTTAGAGTCGCTGAATCTCTGCTGTGCAACTAAGAGGTAAGGGGACTCCAGCCAGAAACCAAGTGCTGTCCCTTACTGTCACTGCTAAATGGAAACCTTTATCTAATCAGGAACTCCGCTGGTATAAACCAGACTAGCTCCATTGATATTAATGGCATTATAATTATTTACTCATCAACACATTGATGCATTGAATATTTAAAAATGCTAGACAAAGCATCTCTTTTCCTAGGAATAAGCATGACTGCGTAGTTCCAGTGCTTCCACATCCCACAGATGAAACTACATGTCTGCAGAGGCGCTGAGATACTCTGTACAGTGTGATGGGAGTAAGGAATTAAACACAGTGCAGAACACAGTGGCTGTGGTTACATATCTTTGGTTGGTGCATATCCACTTTGAGGACTATATTTCTTTCTCTCTTTAAATCATAGACCAATCAGGTGACACGCCAGCTATCTGTCAAGAATACATACAGCAAGTGGTGAACACTGTGGCATGTTCTTATCGAAATAAGATTACGGTTTTGAATAGTCTGTAAAACACACTCATTGTGCATGCTTCCGACTGGGAAAGCACCCTGGGTTTTGCCAGCCAGGGCTTTCCACTTGGCATTGACCACCTCTGTGCAGCTGGATCGTGTCTCATAGCACAGCAGCTGAGCTCTGAATGTTACTGAGCAGAGAGGCACCACTGCTGACACTTTCCTTCTGTTGGTAAAGTCACAGAAGTCTGTAGACTTCTGAAATACTTCAGCACAGGACAGGCTCTTCACCTCTGGGGACTAGGCAGAACCTGCAATAGAACTGTAACAAGCCAAATGTTCAGCAGCTGAGAAAACCAGACATATTCACCCCTTTCAGCCAAAGGTATATCTAAGCAGGATATGTTTGTCAATATATGTAGCAGTTAAAAGGCCAGAGAGGATGAACAGGAAAGACTTCCCCCCAAAAAAGGAAAAGAGAAGTGGATATACTTTCCTCAAATAAAAACAAATCTTATACACTTACAAGAGAAACAGAAGAGACCTAGTGATAACTCACAGCTCTCACTGATGGTACCATGACAAAGAAAACTGCAGAGCAGGGAGCCCATTCAGGGGCTATTTGGTTGCATTTCATTAGATCTGGAAAGGTGATGCTAAAATTAAAGCATCAGATCAATATAGATGTATCTCAATATTATCCAAAAAAGTGTGAGTCACATTCAGCTACTAGAATGGGCTGGAAGAAATCGGAGTTAACAGTTTCCGAACTAAGTGTGCAGGACTAACTGAAAGTCTAAAAGTGACAGCAGAATCTACAGAGATTTATCTGAGACAGGAACTGTAGTTCTGTGTGTAGCGCAGAGCCTAATCCTGCCGCTAAAACCAATATGTTGTGTGACTTTGGAAACTGCTCAGACTAAAAACATGAAAGAAATCATAGGAACTTAGGGGATCAATTTCACCTAATGTCAATATAATTTTACTGTCTAACTCCTTTAAACATTGGAAAAAACAGCCTTAAAAAATTCCTAATTGAAAGCTGGGAATAATGGTGTTTAGCAGAAATGATTTTTCAGTTAATATTCCCACTGGTTTTAGGTTTTTGTTTGCTTGTGGTGGTGTTCTGATGAACGGTGAAGAAGAAGAACAGGAGACTATCAGTGCTTGGCATTATTATTATAGGGAGAGATAAGAAAAACAGCAACTGCAAGACTCATTTTTGCTATTCCAAATAAATTTTTAAATTATCACAGAATTTATGGTTGTCTTTAAATAGCAAGAGACTATGGCATTATTTCCATAGTATAGTCTGATGATCTGACACAAAGCTGAATGTGTTAGGGTTATAGATATTCTGACTTCTATTTCTAGTCATTATTTAGTAAAAATATCATATTTTTTTTCTTTTTAAAGGAACAGATTTATAGTTTAGGAGAAGATAAATTGATATGAAGATTTGAGAAGTAAAATCTAAAAGAGGATTAATTCCATTGATGTTTTTAGGTATCATAAGAGACAATGCTCTAAAATTTCAGACATTTAATTATTCAGCAGCAACAACTGCTGGTAATAAAAATAAATAACAATTAATGACCTTGAGAAAGTTCCATCCATGATTGTCTTTGTTGGAGCGTTTTCTATATGCTCTGTAATATAATGTGCAGTCAAATAATGAACAAGGGTTTACATTTGGATCATTACTATGTATGAAAACGCCTCTTAGGAAAAATGTTATTGGAACAAGTATGCCTAAACCAGTATAAGCTATAAAGTGCTAAAATGCATGCTGTGAAAAAGTTGAAAGGCTTAGCCTTTGAGGGGGACAAACTCACTTGCAAAACCGAAATGATGATAATATTCTACCTATTATAACTGTTACTAAAAACTGGCATAAAAAAGGCTTGTGAAGTATGTCCCTTTGCAGAAGAACAGAACTGGGGAGAAAAAGACCAAATGCAATAAAATGCATTACAAAGGAAGAACATAAAAAATCTGAAGTTTGAAAAGAAAAGCAAATCAATGTTTGGAAAGAAATTAAATTAGAATGACCTAGCTTTGATCTAAGAGACTGGTACTAGTGGTTGATGACTTCCTTAAGTGGAAAAAATCATAGTCTAGTATGTGCATTCAAAACAGTCAGTTAACGAAATCAGATTTTCATCATAGAAAACACAATTTACAATTGAATACACCAAAAACAATTGTGTAAAGGTATCTTCATACTCTTGTAACAAGATACATTCAGCTTAATTCTGGTTCATCTGTTATGTTACCATAGAAACAAACAAAAAATGTTAACTTGTTAATCTATAAAGCTGTGAACAACTAAAGATCACATCCTGGTCCTGGGATGATAGACTATAAACAAAGCAGAACCACCTCAGTTCTTCTGAATGTAACTGGAAGGAAGTCTGAGCCTTCTAGGGTGAATTTCATCAGAAAGAGGAATAAGACCCATTGGTTAGCACACAGTACCATGGAGCAAGTTCAGTCTTAAAGGTTCTAATTTTGTTTATTATCCTGGCACAATTTCTGACCTGGGACTTCTCATATTTTCTTTTCAGCTAAGAATGCTATTAGAAACAACATGATGATTAAACAGTTAATGCTTGTACAAAACTTAAAAGAAATAATGAACAATCTACCATTTTATGTTATTCTTATGAAAGGTGTAACAGTGGATAATTTACAGATATAATCTTATTATAAAACAGTTAAAATCAAATTATTAAAACCACTCTTTTTTTAGTTTAGCCAAATATTTAAAAAGTTAAAAACTACTAATAATTTAAATTACATGCATTTATTTTTAATAAATGACATTCAGATCAATCATACATTTTAAACCTAATCATCTATTTATATCCTGAACAACGATAATTTCCTGATCTGGGACTACGTTGAACAAACACTAGTTTCACCACCAAAACCGAGCATTTCCTAGACTTCTTACAGAGAGCTGTATTAGAATAAACGTGGTTAGCCCTTTGTAAACACTGTTTTTTAACATCTGCTCTGTTAGGAATATGGCCATTAACATAGGTTTACACTCAGAGCAATTTGTTAATTTAGCACTTAAGACTCATACATGACATCTTTTGAATATATAGTCATAACTGACCATATTTACACTTAGAAATATCCAATTTTCAGCAAAATACAGTAGCGTAGTTTGTACTGCAGTAATGAATGTAATGTTTCTTTTTAACTTTCAAAGCTGATTTTAATGGGTTTTTGCATATTCTTAAAGACTCTTTTAATAGTGACAGTTTTGTGGGGAAACGCTAGCATAACATGTATCAAATTCTGTAGTCCTGGATTCTTGTTTTTGTCTTATAAAACATATGGGCATCTGTTATGCACAAGGTGCAAATTTCTCCTATATAAAGCTCAGTAATCTTTCAGTATTGTTCTCCATAAACTTGGGAGGAATAATGCAACCTTAACCAGCACTTGCACCTCAGCAATCTCCCCAGACACACACAATAAGGCAGATGGCTAAAACAATCCCCTTATAATAATAGTTTTCCCAGTGCTAGGTAAACATCATGGTTGTACTACAGTGTTATACCAGACAGTAAGGATTGCACTTGCATTTTCTAAACATTTGGACATAACTCATAGGCTTATTATCAAACAGTTGATATTAAAATACCTTTACACAGTAATTTTAAATGTGCACACAGAAAATACCCTCTATTTTTAGGATGTCCGATTTGAAGTCTACATGCCATACCACATTTTTAATACCAAACCACACCAAGTGCATTGGCAATTTAGCTCTCACATCAAAACTAAGGAAGCAGAAATCACAGCAATTGGACAACAGTTAACTTTTTTATTTTTCCTAGAATAGTTAGTATTTCTGTTTTATGAGTAAGTCAAAATATAGTGAAATAGTATTATGTACCCATAATTAATAACACAATACAGACTCACCCCTGTCGTTCATGGAACTTGATTTACTGCATTCAATATATGTCCACGGCACAGGATTTCATCAGAAGCAGAAAAGTGTTTGCAGTGAGTTTAAACAGGCCCCAAATTTGTAGGATGAGAAATATCACTGAAAAAAAGTAAAATTATTGTGTTTTAATATCTGCATCTGCAAGTGATACATACTTTACTGCGTAGATATTTCTGAAAGAACAAAGATTTAAAAGCTAACTTCAAACAAGAAGCAGGCAACATTTGCTTTATATACTATCTCTGCATGCAGCCTAATTGCAATAAAAGATTGATTTTAATTGTAAATTTTATATTTTATGTGACTTCTATTTAACATTAATTATAGTTGTAAATTAAAATTGTAATGTGAATTATGAATTGTAAAAGGAAGGTATGGAGTCAAAATTACAGAGTATATGTTTGAAATCTTTAAGTTCCTCAGTGGAAAAAACATTATGAGAAATGTTTTTATCATTGTCCTAAACAAATTCTGTGGCATTTAAAAATAATATCTTTTATATGGAAATTAAGTAAAAGGGATTTTTTTTAATGTAAAAAGTAAAGTTCAAAATTCCGGTCTGCTATGTAAAAGGTATTTAAAAAATATATTTAAAGTACACATAATGGAAACCATGACAGAGTCAAATCAAAATTGACATTTTTTGCCTTTGAAAATCTAGAAAATTATTTTGAAAGTATTTTTTCAGTTTATTTCCCTTATCCATTTAAATAGTATGGCAGAGTGAGTATATTTATCATACTACATGATTCAGCAAAGATTATTATTTGCACAGAAGTAATATCTGGCTGAGTAGTTAAGCACCTTAAATACTTCTGTGTTCATTATTTATTTATTATAATCTTTGAAGGATGATCATGAGATTCAGATTTCACAATCGTTCTTTGAGGAGGGTGGTTAAGCAAAAGTAACATTCCAACGTACGTGGAATCATAAAAGTAGGCTTTTTATTTCCTGATACTAAGCAAACTGGCTTTATTCACAACTAGTGTTCGGAGAATTTATATTCTTCTACAAATAATTGCATCCATATAAGACAGAACTCATATTTCGTTTCAAATAAGAACATTTATTATTCATTGTATGATTAATCTTTATTTGCTGTTTGTAATTCATTATTCTCTAAAGCTAATGATTACTTTCATCTGAGCGGGAATGGAAAAGACTAATACCATACAACATCTTTCACTCATGAGAAATAAGAATTATTCAATAGATTAAACAAGCAGTTCATCATCTATTAATTTATAGATAATTTACTTGTCAATATTGAAGCATTACACATACCTATTCCAAAAAATAAAATGAAATAAAATTAAAATCAGAAGTTCATGTACTGAAAAAAGAGGGGAGTTGATTTTTTGCCCAGATCTGTAGTGATATCAACTGAGATGGCAAGCTGAGAAATAGGTTTCTATTTCACTACCAAAATCTAGGTAGTAAAAGTATAAAAAGGAAGCATTAAAAAATCATTTGTGTGTCAGAAATAACATTTTGGGCAGACCAGGAAGTTCCCTAACTGCTTTGAATTTGCTTTGAATAAATTAATTAGAACAGAATTTCTCTCAGTATTTGAAAACTTCTAGTTTAAGCTCCATTCCAAATGTTTGGGTTTTTTTTTTAAAAAAAGAAAAAACAACAAAAGAACCCCACAAAAAAGCTTATTTAATTTGATGGTTTCTATTCCAGATATTGGACAAAATCTAGCCTTTGAAATATTCATTTGAAAGTATTTAAAATAGAGTTATATTTTTAAATCCTGCTTTATCTGCCCAACAAGCCTTTTATAGTTCGTGCATACATTTTTCTATACCAAGTCTTTTTCAGCAAATGAGAATGTAAGCTAATACACTGGGAAGAAATGCACGCAATAATAAATTGTCTACTCAAAACTTCTTGGACCCTTGCTAGTCCGCTCCTACTAAATATTTTTATCTTCATTCCCCTGGTATTCCTGTGCCACTCAGCCAGCGCTGACTTGCTTCCATGGGCATTTTGCTTACGAATTAACAGCAGAGACCCCCTGTGTGGAGACATGACTGACTGTACATAATAGTTCCATAAGCAGAGAGAAATTAGACAACTACCTTGGTTTGCTTTCTGATGCTCCATCTATTCAGAGCTATTTATTTTGCTGAAAGCAAAAAGCAATTTCCACCAGCAAAAGTGCTGTAACTTTGAGAAACAAATTGGAAGACCAGAGTGGCAGGTAAAAGCAGTACATTTAACTGCCTCTGCAGGACACATGCCCAGACACCATATTAATCAGCTCTTAAGCTTCTGCCATAGAAACAAATTCTCCCATTGTTGGAACTTTATTTTTTCTATGAGCTTTAGATCCTTAGTAAAAAATAGGTTTTCTTCAGCATTTCAACATGACTGGAGAGACTTTTACGCTGCAGCACATCTTCTCTTTCACATGGAGCAAGCATCGTCCTGAATTCTAATAAGAACTACATTTCACTATTTATCCATGCTATTTTCCATTATTTAGGATAACTCTGGACAATGAAAAGTCTTCTTAGTCGTTCCCATGACAACAACCTTTCAGTTACCAATCCTGAACATATGGCTGAAGTAAAAGGATGTTTCAGGTTACAGGGAGTCAAACTAACCTTGGGGATGGCCTTATAAAACTAGTCCAACCAGCAGAGTGTCTCTACAGCCTGGGGGTCTTCAAGCCTATTAATGAGTACAAAAAACTCCTCCAATCTAGTCTAGCTGACAGATTATTCCAAAACTATTTTCTACATGCAAGGAATTGATGTTGCTTCAGTTGTCTTCCAGGATAAATACAGCAGAGCGTCCAGTGCTAGGAATTTTTGAGAAAAGGTTGTCCAAAAAAACATGTTTCAGGAATGACTAATACAATTGGTGTCACAGATAACTTCGTCTAAAGATACAAGCAAATCATGGTTTGCATGGAAAGGAAATATCATATATGAGACCAACTATTATGGCTGGAAAAAAGACGTAAGCCTTTGGTGCACAAAATCTTTTAGAAGATGAAATTGAGTCTGTCTTAAGTATGCAACAGGTGTCATGGCCCTGTGATTCACTGATCCATAAGCCTATGCCTCTGCAGTTCATATGCCTTAAGAAAATGCTTCATCAAGTTATATCTTTCTCATTATAAGAGCTGTCACCTGGACTGAAAGGCTGAATGGGGCATTTATTAAAATACAAACTCTTAAGCTTGAAATAAAAAATCTTAGTTTTTAGCCAAGAATTGTAGCAGACTAGTATCCTCAGTGATTCAGGCATCTAACGTTGATCAACTAGTTACATAAGCTTATCTTTATCTAGAGAATTTGATGATTTAATGTGTGGGTGAAAGAGGATTTGAAGTTGAATTTTCCCCAAAACACAGTACTCTTCTGAAAACATTATATCCAATCTTTAAATGTGTATCGAGGGAATATAAGTGCAATTTCTTTTCCCCCATTACTGTCAGGTTATTTTCTAATTGGTGATCAGCACTTGTTATTCACAGTGAGATCGCTGTCAGTAAAAACATTTAGCATCTTGGGACTTGGCTCTGAAGTAGTGAAAGCTCTGAAATGTTATTGAATTAAATGATTGTCCTGGATTTGTCATGATCATCCATCCTTCCATTGTGATGGAATACCTGAATACATAGCACATTCCTGCAATCAGTTTTGTATTAAATCTTTCAAACAGCAGACACAGAAGAATTGTATATAGAAAACTTTGGCTAAGACTACAATTAATTGTATTAGTTAATTTAAGCCTTTTATATTCTTTTTTTCTAATTTAAGAGGGAGTAGGCATAAGGCAAAACATTCTTGCTCTGTACTTTTTGCTGCAGAAATAAAACTGCAACACACTTTTTTGAAAAAAGTTTGGAACCCCATTTGCAAAGGTGAGCATAAGCAATGAAAAGAATCATAGTGCATGACTGCCTGCATGGAAAAAGACTAGCCATCGCGATGCAAGATTCCCTTCCAAATCTTTTTAATGTATTTATCCTTATTAAAACATCTTAATCACAAAAAAGTACCTCTATTTCATTAAAAATAAGAAATAATGAGTAGTTATCTACATTAGTGTATATACTTATTCGTGCATATAAAACATAAAATGCTCTATCCTGTTGCTTTAATTTTCACTTTGCTTAAAGAAAATGGAAGTTTCTTTTATCATCTTTGAATGCGGTATATTCAGTTTTAAGTTTAAAGAGCTAGTGTCAGTGGTACAGAGTTAATAGCCCTGTTAAATTATGCTAGCTTATTGCAGAGTACTATCATGTTGAATTTCTGTGTAATATTACGCCTATGAACTAAATCTATTCTGACATGTATATTTAATCATCTCCAGCTCCAGACAGGTTAGGCACTATGGATTATCCTTACCACTTAGGTAAAACAGAATCAAAGGTAGAAGGTCTCGTTAGCATCCAAAGCCAGAGCATGTACGTGCATATCTGTATCAGTTGCCTCCACCTAACTTTCAACACAAATCCATGTTTGGTTGAACTCTGGCAATGTACTTGATATAACTACAGTTGAATGGATCCCTTATTTACAAAGCACTCGTGGGACATGAAAATTATAAACATAATTGATTTTTATATGAGCCCTTTGAAGTTCATTCATCAACAAGAAAATTTTGAAAACTTTTCCCTGTATGCTGCCAATTCCAAAGTCTGAAGAACAGAGGACGATACAGTTGAGTAGGATTGAAAAGAATGGTCCATCCTTTGCTTCCCAGACTCACAACACTTTTTTCTTTTTTTTTTCCTCTCTGTTTTTTTTCAGTCTTTAACTCTTCAGATTACAGGAAAATTATTTACTGACCATAAATTATTCAGCTACGTCTTCCTGAATCCACAGAAAGAATAAAGCAATAGCCAAGACAGTAAACTACTCCCATTTACTTCAACAGGTGCCGACACAGAGGCCAGTGATGATAATTTAAATGTCATCCAAGTACATATTACAAAAAAGAGGAAATATTGCAGAGAACTACAACAGAGAACTACACAAAAGCTGAAGATCATCCTAGATTAAAACACAGAGAGCATCAGATTTGTCAACCTGAATATTGATTAATCATAGTCACATTAAGCTAACTCAGATGAGCTATGTCTGAAAAACACATCCAATTCTGACTGTCAACACAAGAATACAGGCAAGTCCATTGTCAACATTAATTTTGAGTAGCTTTTTAATATTGGCTAATACATCACACAGGCAGGAAAGGGGCATAATAGGTTTGTTTTCCTGAAGGACAAAGCACGTTGCCACATTTGGAGAAATAGTGCTGAATACAAATGAACTAATAAAGCCTAGCATTTGTCACGGTAATTGCCGTTGATGGAACAGGTTTTTCACATTCCAGAATAAAAATTTGAAGAATTTGCACCATATTCCATTGGGCAATAGTGCCAAAATGGGTTTGCATTCAAATTATCACAAAGCGCATGCAGAGACAAGATTTGTCAAAACATTTTGAAATGCATGATGATGTCTTTAATGCATGTCAAAGAGGTACTGAACTACGACAAATAAAGTTAAAAAACATGGGCTGTGTTTGATGTGCTAAAATGCTGCATACATATCTAAATGGATCTTTCTATTAAGGTGATTCTCTGCATGACTGTCACAACCAAATATAATGTAAACAGCAGTTATAAAAAAAAATCTTTTACAATAACTAAAAGCCAAGACTTGTTAAGAATAAAAGTATCCTCTTTTTCTTCAGTCACAAAGATTCCTTATTTAAAAAGTTTAAAGTGAATAAAAATTGTAGTTTACACAGTTAATTTGGAAACTGATGTCATCATCTTTGTCATTTATTTAACATTTCACTACTCATAGTTTTGTCTTTTTAAGGTGACGAGATATGGCAACAGTATCTGAATGCCTTGTCATGTACATCTAGTCTTGAGATATAATTACAAACAGTATTCTATGTCTATTTTAAAAGTGTGCATTTGGCATCTGACTGATCTTTTTCATCTTCCTTTCTGGTCAGAAAGGTCACGACTGTGAAAAACTGTCTTTTTTCTACCATCAAGATAGAAAACAGTTGGAAGTGCTATAATTTTATATTTTCTTCTGGGACTAAAAAAACCCATCCGATTGCAAATTGTTTCTTTCTATGATGCAGAATTTAGACTGTTTTCTACATACAAACAGTGAACCAAGAATATTAACATATGACATATCAGAGAAACGTTTATGCTTTATATAATTCTTGCAAGAAAATTAGAAGTCTACAGGGGATCAGAGTCCTTGAGGACATAATTCTAATTTTTCAATGGAAAAAGTAGAAAAAGAAAATTTGACTCAAGACTGACTTGCATATGAAGACTAATGATCAGAGTAGGAACATATTTATAAACCCACATAAAAATAAATTTGAGCCAAGTGCTGAATACCTACAGGAACATACTGAGGTAACGTTCCTAA
The DNA here is from genome assembly GCA_004023745.1 of Recurvirostra avosetta. Lineage (NCBI taxonomy): Eukaryota > Metazoa > Chordata > Aves > Charadriiformes > Recurvirostridae > Recurvirostra > Recurvirostra avosetta. Next base: position 200,190 of record SAYO01013925.1, on the reverse strand, counting down.
AGAGACCCTCTAGGAGCAATGGTACCTCTGACATCTCAGTGTCGGTGCCCAGGATCCAAGGAAACTCTTCTCCTCCTTGCTCTGTCCCAACATAATAAAAACGTGATATAAACTATTATTTCCCTGAAGATAATGTCTCTTGCTATGGATATACTGGGCTAAACTGTGGTCTGATGTTTTATGACTATTTCATACTATTTTTCTTACATTCTCTATTTCTGCATCTCTCTTGTACGCATCCTGGCATAATATTGCATCATGAATTCTTGGGGGCAGATCCTCTGTAACATCTTTCTTATGCTCTTGTAGCTAGCAAAAAGTAAATCACGCTAGCAGGGAAGCTATGGCTTCCTCTTGTACAAGAAATTCTTGAGCAGCATAAAAGCCAGGCAAGCACCCATCCTACATTAATTCAAAATAAAACACATGAATAGACCGTTACAAGAGCAAACAGAACTGATTACACTTGCCAAGGGAAGTGTACGTTTGACACAGCTGTTTTTTCTATACTACTTTGTGCATGGGGCTCCATATACTTAGCAGGTCTGTATTACCTAATACAGCCATGATCAGCTGAACACAGTTGAGAAGCTATGTTTTAGAGTCTAAAGTAAAAGTTTAATTCCAAAAGTATCGTTGTTTCTCGGATGTCACTGATGCATATACACTGCACTGAGTTTCTGGTAACGACAGTGACTTGTAGTTCATTTTGAATCACTTCCCTGAAGCAGGATTTCATAGACAAGAAAAACAAGAATTTCTTCTGAACTAAGCAACTTCCTAATAATTGCTAGCATGAAAATTTATCATTGAAGAAAACCTTAATTCAAAATTTCATTTCATTCTACTTTTCTTTTAATTTTACTCACAGTTCATTTCATTTTACATTGTAGGTGACAATGAAATGTCACAATGTCCCTGAATTTTTGGTTCATATGTAGTCATTAGTTTTTCAAAGACTGCCAGTATAGAAGGCATTTGGTACTGCGTCTTTTTTAACTCTGCAGCCAAAAAAGAAGAGGCCAAGATAAAATTCAACAAAAAACCCACAAGCCCAACAGGACTGCAAAAAGAAATCTGGTCCCATTGAAAAAATATCAAAATGTCTACCTACCTGAATGAAGCCAGAATTTCATATTTTCTGTCTTGCATACTCAGTGTTTGAACCTTGTTGGCCAAATACATAGAAAGCATATCTGGTTCTCTGGTAATGTCTTATCAAGATATGAATGGGAAAATGACAGATAGTAGAAACAGATTTTAAATTCCAGAAAAGTTACCCAGCCTATTCCTTGATAAATAAGACTTGTTGTACCTTTCTGGGATAAATATTTCATCAGTCATTTGGGTTGCTTTTGAATAAAGTGAATCAGAGTTATGAATAACTTGGGCAGAGTTATTTGCTCAACCTTGTCTACAGCATTGCTGGAAAACCTGTAATTAAAACAAGGAATTCTCCTATTAAGTCCTCGATATATCCTTTAGGAATGTTGGGAAAAATGTAATGCAAATTTCATTTTAAAAATAAGATTCCTTAGGGTTAGAGTATTACTGAAGATTCCTATTATCAATCAAAAGAGTAGTCAGACATATCTCTATTGTTGGCATGGATCTTCAGGAAACAGATATTTCTGATTAAGATATCACTATCTCTTGGAGGAGATGGAGCAAAAGATCCTGCCCCAAAACATGTTTCTATGTTAGCCCAGTTGTTTAAATAGTGCTTTCATATATATTAATGGTAATGTGCCATGAAATTTTCAAGATGAACAGACAGGAATTTCTTTGAAAATAAATCTGCATTTGGTTAGATCATGAAAATGTTAAATCATCTGTAAGTGTTTTCGTTTCAAACTGCACTACAATCTGGCCATAACTGTTATATGATTCTCCTTAAGGTACGATTGGAACTTTGTACTGAAGCTGTCTGAAACCATTTGAGAACTACTGTAAATTATTAATGAAAGAAGGAGCTGCCAAAGAACACACAAACCAGGCTGGCCATAGAGGCAAATCCTCAGGCTTTGAAGATGGCCGTGCTTGTCAGCTGAGTCCCATGAGTTATATATTTTTAATGGAAATGCAAAATTCTTTTGTGTACGGGGTCAGGAAAGTGCAGTGTCTGCCCATCTTATTTACAAGTAATATCTTTTGTAATAAAGAGATTTTGCTTTGACAAGAGAGAGCTTTTTCAGAAAATAGAGCAAATCTTTTTAGTAAGCAAGTCTGTATTTTGTTTTCTTTTCCACATGTAAACGTATCTGAGCAACTACTCTGTGTAATGTAAATATGGTTTTATTCTTATAAAATACACAATCACAACATAATTCAGATTTGGAATTGGTTTTCAAACCTTTGAAAGGTAATGAGTGTTTATTTCTAATTTAAAATTAATTAAATAATTTTATCTTATAATTTATTTTGTCTAAATTTGTAAACTCTGGATCCAGAATCTGGCTCAGGACTATCTTGGGCTTCTTCTTTGTCACTTATTTCAGCCAAAATGCTACATTCTACACAGCCATAGATGAAAGAGCAATGATATGAGATAGGTGATTTTACTCAGAAAATTTTGCAATACTTTTAAACCAAGTATATTCTGTATTGGCTCACTGTTAAAAGTTCTAAAGACTGTCACAAAATTATAACCATGTGATGAAACTACTGAGAGACAAGGAGTATTCTTGAAAATTTGTATTCCATTCTAGCGCAGAGCTTTGTTTCTATTTCTTCTGAAGTTTTAAACAGTTACGGAGATATAACACATTTACAGCAAGCAAACTTAGCACATAGGTCAAGTCAGCCCTAAAGGCAAGTACATGTTGCTGTTTATGATGTACTAAATCTAAAAAAGTGAGCCTTTTTGATGATTAATGATCCTTGCCTTTCGCAATTAGAACAATGCTACAGAGCTGGAGGAGAATGGTATATTTTTATTTTCTCAGGTCCTTCCAGTAAGAATAAGGCATTTCCTTTTCAAAAGAGGAGCAGCAAAGGAGCAGCAGCAGAAATACAGCCAGACACAAGCTGCAAATGTTTCACTTACTGTAGAAAGAATATGCAAAAAAGTATAGGCATATATCATTTTGAAAGAACAAGCAAAATAGGCACTTATGTGAAGATGCTTTCTGCCTATATCCAGGAAATGTATGGAGTATGAGACAAGGAATGGATTCGTTTGAGAATAACATTTACCACACCTACTTGCAAGCAAAGTATGCTTTTCCATAACTGAAACCTTTTACTTCAATAAGCAGAATAAGGAGACCAATGACCTGGAGCTCTTTTATGAAGGTCTGTCCGGTAAAACACTATATATAGGTCTGATTATTGAGGAGTAAAGGTCAGGCTTCGAACTACCTTCTGGCTTTTCTCCCAAAGCTAAAAATACAACTTATCCCAAGTGACAGAAAAGATTTTCAATCGTGATACTCATTTATCTCTTCTAAGCCTGTGATATTTTCTTCAAATCAATACATCTATATTTAGTATCCTAACAGTAGAGAACAAAATGTGTGTTTACTGGAAAACAATTGCATTTAAATGCTTAACTAAAAGTGGCAATCAGATACATTCAAACTAGCATAAAGATAATACATATACAACAGCATGGGCCTATTTCTGTGCAGAACAACCTTACTAGCTTCGCTTAGCGTTACAGGTAATTTAGGATATGACGCTATGACCCTAATGACACGTAGGTACTGTTACAGTTCTTGACAAATTTCCAATATATGAGATAGCTAACAGATAATGACGGTCCATCCCTAGCCAGCAACTGCTGCTAACAAATATTCCTAGTGTATAATGTAAAATGCAAAGGAAATATATTTTTTTTTAAATTTAGCGGTACTGTTTGTGACAGATTAATTAATAATTTAGACTACAGCAGTTCTCACGTACTGTATTACCCACTTGTTCACAGATTATTTTTTTAAATATCTACATATTTCATAGTTATGATTATCTGATGGAGAAATAATTTATGGACTAAAAAGAGCAATTCAAAAATTCATAACTAGTAATTTAAAATATACTATTCTGAGAAAAAGAAATCTAAAAAACCTACAGTAGTTCTTCATATTCCAAAATTTCTAAACATATCCACTTTAGAGATCCCGCAAATCAGGAGCTTCATACCACGGTATCTTTCAGTTCCACAGATTGAGAGTTCACTCTAAGTTTCTGGAAGGAAATGTACAAGTCCTTGCTGTGTGTCAGGGGAATTAATCTATAACTAGTCCGTGTTAGGAGTAGCTCACTTCTTTTTATTCCATTCTAAATGGTGCTACGGCTTTAGCTACTCTTACGCTAATATTTGTAGAAAGGGAACCTGTGGATCTAGAAGGTTGCCCTTCTAATCATATATAACATGTAGCTTCTAAATAACAGCAGACTTTCCACAGCACTCCCAAAGACTGTAGACGTGCAAAGAACTTTCTTCTCAATTGTTCAATTTTTTTCATTTTTTTTAGTCAAATTGTTGCAGCAAAAAAGAATACTCCAGTCTGAACAGCAGTTATATTGCGTAATGCAATGCAGATACATTTAATCATCATTGACACACTGATGAGGAGGTAGATGGAAATAACCATTGACTTGCTATTAATACCATAGCAAAGGATAAAAATAATCCCTTGAGATCATAAAAAGTATTGGAAGGGATGGGAAAGCTGACTGAAAAGCATATTTAGAAAGGTAATTCAGTTGCAACAGGAACATTAAAGTTGAAACTACTTCAATGCCATCAAGTCCCACCTGCTTCTGTTGCAGTGAATCACATCAAATAATGTTTACTAAACTTACTAAGTTCCAACTTCAACAAAATTAGAGTTTTTGACCAACTGCTTGAAAAGCTGTTTCAGAACTTGATTATTTTAATGATTATGTACCTTTATCTAATTTCCAGCTGGGTTGTGTAACTGAGCCATTAATAACCATTTCTTCCACTGCTGGCGTTGACTATGGCTCAAATATTTCTTAGCTCATCCCCATGTGCTTCCATACAGGACTTGTCTGCCCCCTTAACCTTCCCTTTGTATTGTAAGGTTACTTACCAGTTTTTCTTAGCAAGATAAGCCTCTCATTCTCTTGGCTACCCTTCTCTGCACCTATGCTGATTTCAGTTTCATTTACTTGAATTGTGTGCTCACAATGGTACTTGGTGTTTCAGAGGAAATGTCAACAGTAAAGTGTCTTGTAAAGTGCCTTCATGAAGGCCTTATGAAATGCATTTGAGGATCTCATTTGTCTTTTACACAGTTTGTTTCCTAGTTAGCTGCTAGATTTGAGTATCACCATCATCAGTTTATGTTGAAAGATATTATTCATTACGGAGGACCTGAGCAAAACTACTTTATGGATCTAAAAGCTGTTCCAAGATCACAAAATCCAATTCCAAACACCACTCATTCCATGGGTTAGTATTGTACCAGTATACGTTGGTGAATAGTTCTCCAGTGCCATTTAGATACCTATCTAACTGAGGTTTCACCCCATAGCACATCACAGATTTTCACATCATAGCACCCCTCTTTACACTGTCGTATCTACTTCATTGATCAATGCAGGAAGCTTCATAAATGTAGATAAGGTATTTTCCAGACATTTTGTAATTAGCATTGCAAGATGAGCTATCGTAATTGCTTGCCTGACAGTAGTTTCTCATAATTTATAATGTCTTGATATATAATGCATATCCTGTAATGCATTTCAACCAATCTGTAACTATCACAGTCAATCATCTTGGAACAGTGTCACAGTATAAGCTGCTTTTAAGTCTACAGTAAGTGTTCTGTTTCAAAAATCTGTTGTATTACAGTAGGTAGCATTGTTTTACAACCAGGCCTGCATAAACCCTACAGGATTTGACTGAATAATTCGTTTATCCCTGGCAGGTTTCAGTCCTTAAAGGCTAGGCATCAATGAAAGCAATCAAAGATTAATTCAGAATATGCACTTTTCTCCTCTTAGTGAACACAACTGATGTCAACAGCTTTGTTATAAAAGGAAAGTTTTACACTTGCCTAGAAAGCAGTCGAGTTCAGGTTTTTAGCTGAAACTTTCTGACAGCTGTTAACGTTATCATTTAAGGAATAGTCAGCACTGCCTGGGCCAAATCAAAGGTAGTCATACTGCAGGCAAAATTGATACACAGAGATGAGGCAAAATGTAAGCTAGAGCTTTCTATTGCTTGATATTGCCAAAGAAATGCCCGGTGCTGGCAAAAGAATTGACCCTCTATAATCTATTTAATAAAGTAACTATGACTGTTTCTGAAAATGAATCTGTAACCATAAACAGTTTGTCACTGATGCTGAAAGAATGAGTCTTGCCCTCAGTCTGCTTCAAGTGCTTGCTCTTGACCCCATGTTACCCCCTTACACAATGGGATGTGTGTCTCTACTGATCTGGAATAGGGAGGAGAATGGAGTTAATATTAGCCAGCCAAAAACCAATCTAATTTTAGTTCATCTGCACTTGCACAAAGGAATGGGTTGCATAGAGTGGAAATTAGCAGCTCAAGACAGGCCAGGACTGCTTCTGTTTGCAGAAACATTGGCTTACACTGATGCAAACCTTCTGCAAAATTTAGCCTTTAGTTGCACTACCTCAAACTGCTGTTCATGTGGACTGTGACTGCTCTTTGAAATTGTTAACACTGTAGAGTAGACAAAAAAATTATTAATGGAAAATCTCTTAGTGATGAGGGTACTTCTGAAGATGAGAAACTGTATTAACTACCAGCAATTTCTAACCAAGTACTCACATATAACGATTGTAATTATAGCATGTAATATTTTAAAAGTTTTTTACATATCATTTACAAAAACCTCCCAAATGCGCAAAGCTTACACATTTTACCAAATGTAATTCCCTTCCTGTCAAATATTGTATAAATATGACATAAAGAATTCTCTTGTACCAACCACCAGAAAGAGCAATACACATTTCTTCACTGCAAGAATAATTTACGTTCTGAGAAGCAGCAGCCTGAAGAACTCAGTACTTACTTTCCTGGCCCAAAGGAAACACAGTCAGTCAAACACTCTCATGCTGCGTCTCCCTTGAAAATGCATCAAATTTTTTCTCACTACTAGAACTGCTGGGGACAGAAAATCCATTACAGTCAGGACTG
>SAYO01013925.1:163179-192998 GCA_004023745.1 Recurvirostra avosetta | reverse complement strand
TAGCCTTATTCGGGGGGGGGGGGGCGGGGCAGGGGAAAAAAGAAACTGGAAAACTTATACTTTCTGGGAAGAAAATTCTCCCTCCAAATTTTCAGCAGGCTATCCAAAACTCTTTCCTTGCATTGTAATGGCTTTTTTATGGTGCATTCTATTGTATTTTGTGTATGCTCCTCTTCCTTCTGAGCACAAAAATTCTCATTATGGACTTTCAGTACGCACCTGTAAACAGAGAAAAGCAGCTTTATGTTTGATCTAGAAGAGATCTGGAAGGGAAATTTCCCTCACTGAAATTGACTGGGCCAGGGTCTTCTAGAGATGTAACTCTAAATAATTACAGTGAGTCTTAGATGCCTAGTTATCTAGATAGTTCTATGAATCTGAGCTTTATTTGAGAAGAACAGTTACAACTGTTGTAACTTGTTACGCAAAAATCTTTTTCTTATCTCTTTATTCTACACAATTCAACCTATTTTCAATTTTTAACACCTTTTCAAGATGACAACACACTTGTAAAAAAACCATGGGATTGATCAAACTTCCAAATATTTGCTGCTTTCTTTAAAATCTCTCAAACTTGCACTGAAACTAAAGAAATCTGTACAGCTTTAACATGAAGTCACGAATTATTTCAACCCAAGGTGCCTCTGTTTCACATACAGGCTCATACATTTGTTAGTGAATTTGATAACTGGGTATTCCTACGCTTTGTCAGTATATATGAATGACTTGTGCATACAGGCAACCTGACATTTCTCTCCTCCCTCTTTTACTGTCACCAGTCTGCCTACCCCTGAATGGCTGCAATTTGTACTGGCTGACCCTGGGTACCCGTTTCATCCATCTGTATCTAGAATTTTCCCTCCACTTTTAAACGTAGCAGAGGAGACAAACAGCATATCTAAGAGTGACCTTGGAGTTTCGCAGTACAAAACTGAAGTCAAAACGTATTTTGAAGAAAGCAAAAATGACACCGGATGGAAAAAATACAAATCTAGTCTAAGGTGTGGTGGCAATAACATGAGATAAAACTGGTAGCTATGGGTTAAAAGGCTTGATGAAAAAAATAAATCCATACAGTCTCAGTTTGTGCATGTCTGCATGTCAGTCTTACAAACAAACATCTCTCAGCCCTGCAGCATCAGTTTCAGCAGCGGCTCCCTCAATTATCATTTTTTCTCCGAAAATTCCCACCAACCTAGCACCTTGTCAGGTTTAGGTGGTGTAGCAATTGTAGCTGTGGGGTTTCTCATTTTGCTCTACAGAGTAGTTCTGAGATAAATCACTGTGATAAGATGAAGGCTGCTGCTCTTCAGTAGCATCACATTGATGGAGCTGCTCCAGCATTAGAGCAAAGGTTAAACAGTCAGAAAAAAGTTAAAGAAACATTTTTCTCCCAACTATGTGGCTTGGGTTATGTTGAGGTTTTGGCAGGAAAATAATTAATTTCCATTCCACACAGTAAATTACTATACTTCATATTAAAAAATATATATATCTTTTCAATTTCAATGACTTTCAGTGATTTTATTCTTTCTTGCACAATATCCACTCTGTTTATTTTGAAATAAGACTTAATATATTTTAGTTGGGTAGCTATTTTTCATTATCCTTCATTTGACAAGAAAATAAATGCTCTTACCCTGACTTTGTACAACATTTAAATAAAATAAAGTCCATTTACATTAATTTTCTTGTGGCAAACTACTGTATTCATTTCTTCAGTATTGTGCTGAATTTTGTAAGCCTCTTTCCCCCAAGCACCTCTAAAATTGCATGCTGTTAAAAATGTTTTTAGTTTTATTTGAAGATGATATAACCAATAGTCTGTAAATTGAATTAAGTAATCTTATGGTTAATAGAACCTTATTACAATAGCCTTTTTTACACCAATATATATTAAGGGAGGTCTCATGAAAATGTGACATTTAATTTGTTGAGTATGTGTTTTCACTGAAGCAGTACAGTAATAGGCAGGAACAGCTATAAACACATAGTAGTTTGGTGTCTAATTTTCTTCAACTTCTGTAGGAAAATAATTGAGCCTCAGATACCTAATTGCCATTTCTGTCATTTAATTCCTCATCTAATATGCCTTTGTGGTCATATCTAGATACCAGAGTAGGTGTGAAGGGGGACAGAGACAGGCAGATGTTAAATGGGATTTCCTTCTGTCATTCAGCATCAATGGTTTCTGAGTAATTACATGACAGCCTAAAAGGATTATAAATTCCATTTAATTTACTAACACTACTAGAGTGAGGTTTGTTAAACTCTTCTTGTGTTGTTCTCTTCCTGTACAGGCTTTTACAGTTAATGAATATGTAAACTGAGTCAGATATATTTCATAAAATATACAAAGCATTTTTTAAATGCAGCAGCTACCAGATGCAAGCAGCTAATCATGCTGGTATTAACAACATTTCCTGTTGAAAAAAAATAATTGCTGTCTGGCTACACTTCATCCATGATCAGTACTTCAGGGGCTAAAGGTGATTGCTTTGGTGAAAGCTATTTGTATATTTTAACCATATTACAAAACTAATATTTAGCAAGTAGTTATTACTTCCTCAAATATTGTAAGCAAAACCTGCTAATGCAAACATATAGCAACAGAAAAACATTCCTTGGAAAGTAATTCCTCTACGTACAAAACTGAACAGAAAATATCATTATATATCCTATATGAAATCATTGTGTAATGCAAGTCTCACGGTGAATTACTGCAAGTAATAACAGCTCATGTTGTATTTGTAGACAGATCAATGAACAGTGAATCTTTTTCCACGTAAAACTACATTTTTTCCTTTATTTCTACTACACTAGGAGCTGTTTACATTCAGGCCCTAATCAGGACACACAGTCAGGGCACTGTGTCTTCACCTAGACTAAGTGATGTGATGGGTAGAAAGCAATGTAGTTTCTTCCTTGATCTATGGAAGCCAAAGCATTGGTAAGGAGGTAGGACAGGCTACTGCGTGTCTGGGTCTCACTCCAAAATACAGGAGTAGGTTGCAATCAAGATAAGTATCTGCCTAGGAAGGAAGTGGTAATACCAAATACATTTTAGAAATATTTTCAAGTCAAGTTCTGGTATGGCTTAAATGTCTAGAGTTCAAGGAGGGAAGCCAAATTGCACGTTCTAGTTTATACTGTAGTTAACGAGAGACAGATCTACCCTAAGTTATGGTGAGCCTGCACCATGTCCCACATTGCACGAGAAGGGCTGCTGTGGAGCACCCCAACCACTGAAGCACCACAAGGGTGGCAGGCAACTCCTCTTCCATGCCGGTATCTTTTGAAGGAAATCTGGTCAGCTGCAAGCTTCCTGAGAGAGGCAGAAAGCAGGTGCATATATACTCATATTTCTGTTGCTAAGCACTCAGCATAGCTCATATAAGTCACAACTGTTTGTTTCTGACATTTTAAATAATTACCTGATACATGAAGCAAAGTCAAAACCATCCAACATAAGTATTTTGATAAGAAGAATGTAGAGCACTTCTATATTTCTAAGTAAAATGACTCAGAACACAAAAAAATTTGCTAGTTTATCAACAACCAGAACAGTAGACTTTCTTGTTATTGCATAAAACAGAAAGAGAAAATAATAGCGGAGTGAAGTGGAACAGAATCTTGAAAGTGAATAAAATTGTGGTTGGAATCACTGTCTCACAAATGGCGTGTTGTGACTTTTACCAAACCATATTTTCCCATGTCTGTCTGCTGTTAAACACAGAGGAGCTGTAAGCAGCTGGAAACAAAATATCCAATGACCAGCCAAGCAGATTATTCTTAGCTATCACAATAATATATAAAAAAAAAACCCAGTTACTAGTGTAAGCAGGAAAAAACAGTCATGTTTTCACAGTCTGAATTCCTTCCCGTTTCCAAACAGGACTGTTAAATGGCACAGGCAAAGAGTTGCTGAAGGGTTAAACAGAACTAAAGGATGGCAACATACAGTCACATATGCTTATGTATATTCAGCTCAAACCATCTGCTGTTCATATGTGAAAGCTGCTAAATATGATATTGCATCATAGCAGAAATTCTTGGGGGCAGGATATTGACTGTTCAAGACCAATCCGTTAGAAGAGGGTCAAGCTGTGTAACAAATAAGGAAAAAATATTCCACAGCATATTTAAGAGTTTAAGACAACAGAAAGACATAAGAGCAGTCAGAGGATTTTACCAGCTAACTACCAGTCACTGAAATGTCATTACTCAATTGCAATGAGGTGTTCAGGCAAACTCTCCCTAGCTATCTACACTGTTTATGAAAATACCACTTCTAATTAATTTCTACGTTTTAAACACCACACTGTGAGCCCTTTCCACTGAGATGATATTTTTTAACTTTCAAAAATTTTCTACAGAGGTAGCCAGGTTGTAATTTTAAAGCTTTTGCTAGTACCTTGTACTTTGTACTGGCATATATAGGATTTTCAGAGGCTAAGTACTGTTATTAGTTCTATGAATATTTTATTTCCTAACATGTTTTCAACTTTTCTGGGAGAAGGACCAGCATATACCTTTGTTCTAAAATTTTCCCTCCAGTCAAGGTTTAGGACTTAGTCTGACAACTGGAGAACGATCAAGGAAACTGTTTCTAACTCCATCTCATCTAACAGATGAGAAAATTTATGAGTGGAACAGATTTCCAAGATAATTTTCATTTCTTTGCTCAACAGCAGTGAAAAGATTGGAGGACAAGGTAGATTGCCTGTGCCACCATTGTTGCTTTTCAGTAGCATGACCAGTTTTCTCACATTGGCAGAAAGCACAGATGTTACTCTGTCCCTTAGGGGATATTTTGTCTGTATAAGAAGCAAAATTTCAATGCATCTTGACTGTGTAGAAGAGTCTCCTTGTGTTTCCCGAGGGTGTAAAAAGTATGAATAAAGCTGAATATTTCTGGCAGATGAGAGTTGCAAAGGAAAAATAATAAATAATGATATATTAAATAGTACTGTACAACATAAAACAGCCCTGTGTGATTCAGAAAAGGGATGTAGACAGTTATTCACATTTTGTATTTTACTGCATGACAATCACAGATGGGCAGTATTCTGCTCTAATGCAGACAAAAGTATGAAGAGCTCAGGACTAGAAGGAATTATAGCTAATTGAATGTTTACTATGAAAACATAAATTTGTTCTTCTCTGCATTAAGTACCATGTCAGCTCTTACAAAATTAGGTATCTGACTAAGCCAGTTCAAGGGTACATTTTAGTTTTACATCCACAGCATTCTAAGGAACTAGAAAGAACTCTTCCTCTGCCACATAAAAGAAATATGCATCAGATGATACAAGTCGAAAGCATTCTAGCTGCAAATTGGAACAGGGCCTGTACACTGGACTGGAGCTCTGACAATAACACTTTATTTGTAACTGAAAAACAGTGATACAGAATCTTCATGTGGGTGGGTAATATAGGCAACAACAAAAGAAAAAAAAAACTTATGAATTTTGCTCCAGGGAACGGGGTAGGATTAGTGAGATGGATAAAGTGTAAAAGCCCTTTAGCAAAGTATTGTATTCCAACCTTCATTTCTCCACGTTCTAAAGTATTGCATCAAGACATAGCCCATGTGATATTTCTGCAGGGACACATCTGAAGATCACAGTTGAGCAAAAAATTAGTCCTCCAGTGTTACATACTATTCTCAGCGTTTCTGAACGGCAACAGCACTGTATATCAGAGTTATAGGGCTGCTAGATCAGATCTGGATGTATATAAATTCTTTATCAGTTAATACAGTATTAATTAAATACACATTTTCACTAGTAAATTATTGCCAGAGATGCTACAGAATGCTGTATACATGATCTCCATTACAAAGTTTATATATTCCAGTTTATGAATACTTAATTATAAAATAATCTATAATGTACTAAATCAATCATGTATACAAATTTCATTGATAGTAACATAAAATATTAGGAAAATTGATCTCTACTGTATTTTTATTTAAGTTATTTATAAATATTCCCTTTATTTAATTTTTTAATAGATCTTCCAAATTTGAACGGACAATATATGCGCATACGTTACTTTAGACTGCATACGTTAATTTAGACTGTGCAAGCAATACAGCTCCGTATTTTCTAATGCATAGGTTTCTAATACTAGTCTTTGGCTTATGTCATCTTATTTTACCAACTTCAATATTTTATGGTATCCTTTCCACTGCAAGTGTGTTCCAACAGTGTAGTTCACACAGAAAATAAATGGAAATAAAGAGTATTTTTTTCCCCCCAAGATCAGTATAGCTTCAGTCTACACTGTTGGCAGCATATAATGGTCTTGGTCTTCTGACATACTTTGACTTCTTGACATAACTTTGATGTTATATACCACTATCTTTACAAGACAGAAATACACACTCCCATCAAGTCAGGTAGACAGGTGAAAAAAATGAAGCTTTCTTGCATGCCAGTATGTCAGCTTATGCTACTCAAGGGCTTGCATAGTTCTGCTGCTCAAGGTCTCCTGTTTCAGGAAGGCACTACATGCAGAATTCAACTGTAGTTCCACATCTGTAATATCACTGACATGAACAGGGCTTTAGTCTTTGTCAAAGCTTAGCATTGACTAGCGCTTCAGATATCACCTGTGGTGGTAACAAATTAAAACAAGACACTTATTTTATAGTGCAACAAAACTTAGAGAGTAACATGAACTGAGCTTTGTATACTGTCATTAACGTCTCCAAACTACAGAACCTGTTAAAACTAAAATCTTCCATCTGAGGGCAACATATGGAAATTTAATTTTATCGAATGAAATTCACTCACTGAAGACCTGGCCAATCAACTACAGCCTGAAGTCATCTAAACAAAGCGAAACCTTTATGCTTCAGATCACTGCCGCAAAGATTAGTGGGCAAAAGAAAAACAGACAGATCACTAGCATTAATGACAAGGAAAGCATCCTCTCTCCCTGCCAGGGCTTAAGTTGCAGTTTTCACCTTTCTTCATGATGAGCATTCTTTGTAAACTGCTAACTGCTCAACACCTACCACACTGCACTTCCTGAAACAGGAATGTGTGCTCCAGTAAGGATGCTTTCCTCAACATTGTGACAGGATGTAGTTACAGACACTTTTCCCTGCAGAGGATTACATTTTTTTATGTCTCGAGTCTTACAAGACTTGCATAAATGCTTCACAGAAAAATAAACAAGCTTGGTTTCAATGACTTGAGTAAGACTTAGATTTCACCTCAAAAGTCTAAGCAGCTTATGCAGAACACTGTTAAATGTGGCCTTTACTATGAAAAATAACCCAGCTGCTAAAATGACCTTCATATTCTTCTGAAGCGTGGTACTGGTGTGATACTCTGGTGTGATAACTCTGAGGTGGCAAAAGCAGAGCCATTCAGCTGGGACTTCACTAGACCTGTGTAAGAGGGTCTAAGGGTCCATCTAGACAGCCATTATAGTTTGAACGCTAAAAATTAGCCTTCAATTTGCCTTCTGGGTGTATGAAATTTATCCTTGCCCAGCTGCTCAAAACAGACATCTCATGCTAGGTATTTATATAAAGACGAATACGATTTCAACTGTTATGGCTGAGAGAAGAATTTCCTCCTATCTAATAGTGACTCTTGAGTCATGTGTAGAGAAAGTGGAAAGGAAAATTGGGCAAGAGGCAATTAAAGACCTCTGTTATAAACCATTGGAACAGAACAACTATACAACATAATCTAATGTGCTGATGATTAAAAAGTTCCAATTAAACAAGAAAATTATTATTTTAAAATACATTTTAACAACAAATAAGCACCCACAAGAGCCTAAATAAGGATTTTACTACATGCTTTCTAACATCTTAAAGGAAGCCTCATGGGCAAGTAATATCCTTTTCAGATTCTTTAGGGAGGAATAATCATGAAGGCATTGCTATGGTCTATTGTACCACCCCCCAAATACTTCTCTAATGGGAGTTTAAACAACAGAAAAAATAAGCTACAAAATTCTTCATTAAAGTAACATTAATTTGCAATAGCAAATTCCAGCAAAGCATAGAAATTGAGTGAGGCAAGCTAGCATGCTAACATGACTCATGGACAGATTAGCAGAATATATTCCTAGTTGGATCTGAACTGACTTCTGTTTTTATTTTTCAGACACACTTTAATATTGATTAATGCTTACCTTTTTTTAAGCAACAGGCTTTGGCAGGGAAAAGAGAGGAATTTATTTTCTTTCCCGCTGTCCTTCCCACTGTCTTGCACAGACATCTCATTCTGGAATGCTTGCTAAACTTCCCTTTGAGCCTGGCTTGCAGGACATGTAGTGTTCCTACTCTTTTTTCTCATGTCAGATTAATTTCTGCTTCCATCCACCTCTTCGGTTCCCTTGCCACTTATGGCTTAGTGAGGTTAGCCTCTCTGCTTTTCTTGGGTGTCAAATGGCAACACAGGGCTGCAAGGGAGTTTCAGAAGTCCATTGCAGTAATAGAACAAGATTAGCCAGAACACACAACAAACCTGAACAGAGAAACAATAATATTGCACAACTTCAAAAGTACACGGACAAAATGCATTCTCTGAAGTGAAAATAATTTGTTCCTTCCAAAGGGTATACATACTCATTCTAGAGTCATACTGCAGTTGTGTTCTGTCTTTCTGACTTCAGAGTTGCCCAAGGAAAGTGAATAGCCTGAGAGTTTTACAGTGAGAGAATTTTCACCCCCACCAAAACTGTTTCCCTAATTGAGGGATGTGAAATTGGGTGCATTATTTCCAACTGTACAGCAGAGGTGCAAGCTATTAAAATCAGTATTTTGCAGCTAGTCTCAGGTATGCAAACTTAATAAACCTGAAGGAGGCCCGAAAGCCAAGTGCAACTCCAAAATAACACCTGTCTAAAGCAATCTAATTTAAAGCTTTTTGAAGAGGAGAAAATGGAAAAATTTTATTGTTAATAAAGAAATTCCAAATTTATATCTTCCCATTAAGAAGAAATGAAAACAAATCTTTAAATTTATATCAAATCAAGGTAGATAGAATTATTTTCATTTTCTCAGCCATTGGAAGTTTGGTAGGTTTGGGGTTTTTTTGAAATATTTCTACAGTACTTTGCCTATTCTAGGAATTACTCACTTATAAGGTATCAGGGGAGATGCAGCATGGCCACAGAATCCAGCAAATACAAGAAGGGTATACTATAAATGAACTACAACTTACACCTGGCACTGTCGCAGTTTAGTATTTCCCAGTTGAAAGATTAGGTTTTCACAAAGTCCCATTTATATTTGTTCTTTTCATTGGGTCCTTTTTCCAAGAAAAAGTCAAAATTTCTCCCCAGATAACTTTATGAAAATTCTACATTAGTCAAAACTCTCACAGGAAAGTATTTCTGCAACAATTTTTCAACCCGTCCTTAGCTGAATTTGAAATCTCAAAAGTGAGATACAAAGCAATTGTGAAATTGATTTTGAAAATGCACAGCATGTGTATGAAATCCTCTCTCATGTTTGCACAGACCAATAGCAACTCATTCAAGATCTGTGTTAGTGAAAAGAAAATCAAGCTCATCTTTTGGACACTGAAATTAATTTCAAAAGACCTTGAATGGAATTAAATTTTCTGTCTCATAGACAGGAACAGACTTGATTTGATATTTCTTTGCCCAGGGGCACAAAGCCTGATTTACTTCTGAGTTAAGGTCGCACTGCAGTTTCCTTATACCCAGATTTCTAGGGATATGTGGAATGTCCTGTAAAGATAAACAAAGTGTAAGCACATAGAGCTGTATGACGAAATTCAGGTATTCTGCTGATCAACATGACACAATGACATTCTCCGACTCAGAGTGTGCCTCACAGGGCTGTGGTGCTGCAACAAAAAGGTGGAGGGCTTCGGTTACTTTTCTTTGCCTCTCTCAAAGTCAATGCCTGATGTAAGTAGAAACATGAGGAGAGAACTCCTAACAAGAAGTTTTTCAAAAGTAGAAAAAAGCCAGGGCAGGAGTTCAGATTTGGCTTCAAATTACATGTTTGTACAGATGGATTTTTTTCCTAAGTATTTTTTCCAAGTTTTAGTTAATTTCTCTTACGCACAAGGAGCTGAGTAAATATTTCAGTTCTTCCACTGTCATTTTAGATATCTGCACAAAGCATAAGATTTTAACTGTAATGTCTAAACAATGTAAAGATAAATAAAGTAATACGCAAACTACACATTACTGACAATATTCAGCAGGACACTTAAGTCAATGGCACTTCTCACAAAGTAAAAAATTGTCATCTACTTAAGTGTCTAGTTGAATCCCCGCCAATGGGCTTCATTATACTCTTTATGGGTTTTATCATTTTGACCTTTACTGCACAGTAAATTTTGCCCTTCTTGTGGTATTTATAACATGTTCTGTGCCATACTTGCAAAGGAGATTACCACAGATTTATCTACTGCAATTAGAAAAGGATGAGCTTATAGTGGACTGTAGTGGTTGCACTTCATGGAAAAATGCATAGTGTATATATTTAAAAATCATTATCTTTGAATAAACATTTTAAAATTTGTGGTATTTTCAGAAATTACATGAAAAGAATGTAATTTACAGATTTTAATTTCTTGAAGTAAATGTGACTCAATCAGCACATAAAATCTATAAGACTCATTAAGTCTTTCACAAAAAATACTATCATCTCAGGCATTTAAGAAAATAAAAGTGGAGTTTTAGGTCTGATCGTTCATTGTCCCATCTACCAAACTTTAATGTTACAATGAAGCTACAGCATGAAGTTTTGAATGTTATTTTCTGCACTCATGTTTCTCATTACTATTTTACTATTCTTAATTTTTTCCAACTGCTCGGTCCTGCATATCACAAAAGAATTATTCAAGAAACTATATAGGGTATTTAACTATTGCCTATTAGGACCAGTTCCCCTAAGATGCATCTATAATCTGTAAAAGAAGAAAACTCAGGATAACTGAAGTTAAGTTTCATTTCCAGTCCATTGCCAGAAATGCCCATTTGTCTTATTTTCCTAAATAACTTACTGATTCTGTGCAAAATTCCTATAGTTATAGCTTTGTAAGAAAATAGTCAATATAAAAATTCAAGTTGAACAATTCAACTGTAAACAATACAGTTTTACTATAAAAGGTGTCAGACAATCTTGACCATTGATTACGGTGTTTCATGTATAGAACACATGGTTTTATATACATGCATGCGTGTGTGTGCTACATATATTTTTGGATTGTATAAGTTCAAGGGGACTGTACAGCTAAGACACCGAAGCACTTAAAATTGCCAGCCACCAATTTGCATGAGTAAACTAGCTACATATAAGTCACACTTCCATACTTTTTATGAAGTTCTACAGAAGCAACAGATCTAAAATGAGATGCTTGAATAATACTAGTAAGATGTATGTCAGTTGCTGAGAGCCATCAATTTAGCAAGTTGAAAGATAATCAATGCCTAGAGTTATTAAACTTCAAAATCAAGAAGTACTGAATGCAGCAAATAGACTATTAGGAGAGAGATATGCCTTGCTTATATTTGACAGGGTTCTGCTAAAGGATATTTTCAAGACTGGATACATGATGACTTAGCATCAAGCCTTTTTATTCTTGATTATTAGCAAGGATTTCGTTGCAATTCAGCCCACACAAACAGAGCAGTTATAAGCAGAGTTCATTTCCCATATAGATACCTAAATAAATTATGAAAGTTGTCTTAAGAACCAGCACATGGAACACACAGTTTGATAGACTTGGCTGTGGCTGTGAACACGACATCATTTTGTATTATGAATTCCATTTTGTACCATGCCTGAAGCAGATTATGTCTCAAACAGGTTACTGTCATGCATTTGAAACAGATGTCCAAGAAAGGCTGATGGACTATGATAGGAAATTGAAAGCCAAGATGGCAAATAAAAGGCCTCGAACTCAGAGCCTCATTCACTAGGTTTTCTACAAAAAGGTTCGTGGGTGGGGTGAACGTGCCAGAGCCTCCCAGCAGAGCAGGGTCTTTCTCTGAGCAGCAACCGAATTTTCATCTTCCAGTAAACACCAGGAAACATATTTCAGGAACAATTTTATCCATTTGCAAAAGTATTCATTTGGTTTTGCAGTGATTTTGCCTTAGAAATTCCTTTACTATGTATATATTTCTTCCTTTCCTACGTTGTCCCCAAGGAGTAAATCAGAAGCCAAGAGTGTGAGTATGTACTGTATAGTAACATTTGCCAAGAGATGCTAAGGGATCTACAGCCTAATAGGAGCTCTGAGGAAGCATGCATAAGTGATAGAAAGGAAAAGCAGCAGGCAGAGCATCTCATGGGGGAGAGCCTGAGTCACTAGCTGTAGGGTCTGCAGTGACAGGACTTTGGAATCACCCATTTTGATGAAATGGATTGAGCCCTGAACTAGATGCCACCCAGAAGCAGTTGATAAAGAGAAGCACAATTTTATTTAGCTATTTAGTCAACAATTGTGTTCAATTCAAAAAACAAAGCTGGCAAAATAAAATCATGCTAAGCAAGCTGGAACACTATGCGAAGACTTTCAAAAACCCAGCCCTCTAGGAAGTTTAGCTTTCCAATCCTCCTCCATTTAGTGTTTAGAACATGAAGATTTTATTCTGGGGTCTGTCAATGGTCTGTCTCATTAATATTATTCAGCACTGACTTTTTTTTTTGTAGAATTTGCACTTCTTCCTAGCAAAAAGCTCTGTTTTGCTATTAAACTGTTTAGATTTAAATAGTCAGCTTAGAAAATCCAACTCACTCCATGGATTTTCTTACCATTTTTCTAGCAAAACCCCCCTGCCTAAAGATGTTATAGACCGCACTTAGACTATTTTGCCTGAAGCAAATTGGGCAAATATCTTCCATCCTGTCCATTACAAACAGGAGGGTTACAGCACACACATGTGCACACACACACGCACACATCCACACAGACAGGAAGTCGCACGAAGTATTAAGTAAGCATTCAGTCCTCAGTCATGTCCTCTAGGGCAAGAGTCCAGCAACTTGTGGGAGGGCACCATGCCAGCCTAACAGATGGACATACATATGGGTAGTCAGGACATCATGTGAAGCCATCAAGTATGGATACGAAGGGCATGATTCCAACCTAAGAACATGAGCTTTCTGTGAAGGTTAAGGGGATGTTAAGCTGGATTTACTTTCAAAAATAAAGAATAAATTCCACTGCCATGTCCAGTAACAGTTATGCTCTTAGTTAATCAGGTGGAGTTGTTGGTAGCTAAAAAGAGCTTTTTTCTAACAGAATTATTATGAGGTGAAGTTTTAACATTTCACAAGGGAGATTTCATCCTGACAAATAAACATGTATTATTTGCAGGGAGATGATGAGAGTTAATGATAATGATTTTGCACTGGCAGTATTTTGACCCTGCATCACCATCTGGCCTGTGCCTTTTCCCTAAAGGAGACAGGAAACAGCTATTTGAGCAGCGAATGCAGCCCAAATAGCCAAATGCATCCTTCAGCAACCATTATGGGGAGGGTCAGAATTGGGAACCGCTGCTGTTTCCTACGAAGAGAGAATGAGAAGAACAGAGGCACAACACCTTCACACACATTGCCCTGGAGAGTACCAAGCTAGCATTGCTGATGCATCTGAGTGAAAAACCGGCACGCGCATCCCACAGCTGTCTGCTGCTATGTCCATCAGCAGGAGAGAGAAAGAGGTTAGGAGTCATGCCTGGTGAATTTAATTCACTGCTACACCACCATAACCCAAGGATGGGCCAAAGCCTGCTGCTGAAATGTGATCCCAGCTCTTACCAAGGTCATAACATCAAAATCTGACTAGATCATGAAGGGCTTTTGAAATTTTACCAACTGACTAAGCAAAGCACATGAAATCTTACTCCTAAGCACAGGGGAGAGGCAGTATCGTCGTTTATGCAGTATTGTGTATTCAGAGCAAAGTTGGGCCAGGAAGCACTGAATTCCTCTTCCAATTGAAATGAGATATTCAGAATAAATATTAGGACTTTATGGAGATGAATAGTACATTGGTTTTGTTGATTAAAAGGACTTGTCTGTTTCTTCCACTCTTGACCTAAAAATGTAAAAAGAGGGAGAACCACTGCTTCCTCTGATGGTTCATTCCAGAGGATACAGCTTGAATTATCTGCTTTCAGCTTCCAGACATTTAGGTTCTTTCTGCTATACTCAACGGCTCCTTCGTATTCAGCATTCTTTGCATGAAGCTAGTGATTGCAATGCAATTCACTTCTCAAACTACTTTTCACTAAACAACGAAGATTGACATCTTTAAGATTCACACTGAAGAAATTTTCTGAAGAATGATATTCCTCTGCTCTTTTTTATGCCCTCGCCAATTTGTCAATGTCCTTTAAGATTTCAGATGCTGGAAAATGTATACAGTAATCCAGTTTTAGTCTCCCCAGTGCTATATACATAGGGAAAGGTTGACTTCTTATTTTACCGGTTTATGCAGGCTACACTCCCCATTCTTACATATTATCCTATTATTTCTTTCCTGAGACAGTACATTCCAGCTATCATTTTTTAATTTCAGCCTATGTGCCCTGATTCTATAACAGTATGATTAAATTTACAATTTCAGAATGCTTTTGTTTTCATTTAATGTCCCACTTACAGGATAATCCAAATTCTTCTATTTTGACTCATTACCGTGTCATTAGCCACTTCACAACTAGTTTTTGAAGCATCCATACATTTCATAAAAGTGATTTTATATTTTCTCCAGATCTTTTCAAAGCAAATTAATGCTATTGTGGTCATTTCTGTGGACTTCCACTAGAAACTGGCACAGAATTGT
Source organism: Recurvirostra avosetta (assembly GCA_004023745.1). Lineage (NCBI taxonomy): Eukaryota > Metazoa > Chordata > Aves > Charadriiformes > Recurvirostridae > Recurvirostra > Recurvirostra avosetta. The sequence goes on along the minus strand of SAYO01013925.1, from coordinate 178,188 downwards.
GATCTTCCATTAATGACTTTTTGGAAGCTCTCAGTCAATTTGTAAACCATGTAATGAGCTTTTTATAAGTATAGTGCTATTACTTTATTAGAATATTGTATAGTTATCAGTAGAATACCTTACAAAAGCATATGTCTGTAATGGCTACTTGGTTGGGTTTTTATACAGAGAATATAATCATCAAATCAGATTTCTTGTCCATTAACAAGGTCTGCATTACCATACTGAGTGACATTAATTATACTGCTGTCAGGTACTCTTTATTAAGTTAATCTAACATCACAAGTTTCATTATTTTGCTTAGAACTGATGTCAGGCTCACTGCCATACGGTCATTTCAACCACTATATCCCTTTTATGATTGCTGGCACAATATTAACATTATTCCAACCTTCTGGAACTTTGCCCAGCAAGATTCGTTAAGAGGTTACATCAGAGTTGTAGACTGCTGAGTTGTAGACATAGACCTTTGATTACAATTTTTCCAAGTTTGCTGATGTTTTGGATCTAGCAATGACTTACCACACTTCAGAAATATTTCTTAAAGGATCCAGCTGGTTGTTGCATAATTATTATTACACACTAATTAACAGTTTTACCACAACTGTTGTCATTGGGATTTTTACGCCTTGCACTATTATTGGAATTATTTTGTACTTAATGTAGTTACAGACCTACTGCTCTCCTTAGTCTTGCTCTGATGTTGTCACATTCCTCTATCAACTTTATATATTTCATACCTCTCACTTTCCACAGATGTGTATTTACTCTCTCCTTCCTCCATTCACTATATGCCTCTTGATTCCTATTTGTTACCTTTATTTTTGCATTCAATACAGATGGACTTGCAGCTAAGATTTTCAGCGTCTTTGAATCATTACTCCTTTGTTATCTAATATTTTCATTAAGAATTCAAATTTTTCATTCATGTATTTGTCTGATTTCTCCTCCCAATAATTTCCACTTACATTTTTCTCAACCATAGAAAATTACCCATTTAGAAGAATCACCATTTTACTGCATGGGATTGTTGTTTGTTTGTCTGCATTGATTGCAATCATGTCATGAAAACCACCCCTAGGGCAGTCATGAACTTCTAGTCCAGTAAGTTATTCATATTTATCAATTCTAATGAGATCTTAAATTAAAAATACATCATTTTGGGCACAGAGACTTTCCAGTATAAACATTTTTTTTTCTTTTTAGAAAAATTTAATATTTTACTAGTGTGTTTAGCAAACCTCCAATACATAGACCTCCCACCGCATTATTAATATGCACTCAAAATCCCATGATTTTGTGTTATCAAGACCTCCAGAACACCAAGTCTCTTTTAACTACTTTATTTGTCCTGGGAGGTTACATCCACTTGTTTTTATGATCCCAGTAGCTTGACTACTGCTATCAGCTTTCAGGATTGGCTTTCTCACTGATGGGGGTTTGCAGATCATTATCTTTGTTAGAAGGCCTCATGATGGATATTTCATACAAAAAGAATCCCTCATTTTGTGTCTGTCTGTTCTCTCCCTTCAGATACATCTTGCTAGACAACAATTACGTACATCTGACACTGTATACGATGACCTTAATATTTTTTCTACAAGTTTGGCTTTTGTGTATTTCTAACTACTCATGATCAATTCCCTTATAAAGGATCAGGAAGGACATGTTTCCATGAGTATGATTTTCCAAGGGTATGACTTCCATGAGAAAGGCATCTATATTTAGCAAATGGTACTCCTTCCACTTGGGCAAGGGAGCTGGATGCACATTGCACTTGTGAAAGTTTGCAGTAAAGACAGCATTTCTCTTTTGCCTCAGGTGACCTGCTGTTGATCTGTTTTTCTATATCACCCTTCCTACTGTATGGCCTTTTAATGCCGTCTTCTTTTTCATATCTATTGAGAACTGTATCACAAAAAAACTTAAGCTCCCTGAAATGGCACAGTGTAAGCAAGAACAGAATTTGGATCACTCTGTTACTTTAGTGTATTCTGGACCAATACCTTGGACAAATGAAACAAATTACTGAAATGGAGTTCTGGCGCTTTTTTTCTTCTTTTTTTCTTTTCCTTCCATTCTCCTTTGTAAGGTTATTCAATTAGTTCTTAAAATAGTTTATGTAGTTTAATTTGGGGAAATAAATGAGGTTACTTTCTCAAAAATGTCTTAATCTGCACTTTTTCTGCAAGATGGACAATATTACAAACCTGAGATCCCTTTTCTCATGAACATAATACGACATTTCTCAGTTGAATGCCCAGAGGTGCATAGCTTCTAATGAGGGTTTAGAAAAGAATAGCTAGAGGGAAAAAGAGAAAGAGAGAGGAAAAAATAAAGAAAAAAAAAGTATCTTCAATGTTAGCACATATAACTAAATACATGCTAACTCTTAGCCAACTAGCTAAAAAATAAAAAACTAGAACCATTATTAGTCAGCTAGTTGCTTTTTGTAAAGATTTATGTTTAAGGTATATTTAACTTTAAATTCACCACACAATATTTGTAAACAGGCACTAAAGCTCTATAGTTCTTTATTTTTCTGTTAAAAGAACGTGAGAGAAAATGTGTCCTACCATTGTTTTTCACCTTAAGCTATACATCTGGTATTTGTTGAGTGCTACACTTTAAATAAGCTTACTGAAAATGTGAATGAAAAAGTCAAAGCATTTTCACAATGAAATCCAGTTGTTTTCAAAACTATTCTAATTACATGTAATTCCTCTGAACTGATGTAATCCCTACTGACCTTTCCTAATTAAAAATTCTCTGTCTTGACACAGACTGAAAAATTAATGAAAACTACTTAAACTAATATGTAAATGCCTGTTGATACAACTGAAAACATAGTATAACAAACTCATTCTTGTAGTGCTTTATTATTTTTACTTGGGCCAAGTTATTACATTTTTTTCACCCATTCAGAAAAGAACCTGATATTTCATCACTAACCCTTCTCAAGTGGTACTGATATATGTCCAATGACATTGGACATTGGTAATTTTTTTATTGTTTACTGTCACATATTGGCATGCTCCATGTTTTACGGTATTACATTCTGGGTTCTCTTTTGTTAATAGACTTAAAAGTCTAGTTAAATATATCCACATTTTAGTACCTAACAAAAAGCTCTTATTTTAATAAGTCCTAAGCTCAAGTATATTGTGCAGCTGAGCAAACAATGGATTTTCTATTCACTGTTAATCCTGAAAATTATTTTTTTATATATTTTCAGTAAAATGAACATTTCAAAATATTAATTTTGTCTCACAAGAATATCTTGTGCAACATAGAAAAAACTCACTTTTCAACATTGTCCTTTAAAAATAATAAATATTTAATTTTGAAAATGTCTAAGTAAACATTTCAGTTTCTGTCTTTCTAAAATAGCACAGTTGCTTGCAATGTTTCCCTGTAAAAAAGTTCAGTTATGAAATTCATCAAGTGTAGTACATTTTGCGTTCACTACAACTATATTACAAATGTCCATAAAATCAAGCATTTATACTCAGAAAACAAGATGAAAACCATTGGGCTTGCCTCATTCACATAGTCTGTAACATACTTATCTCAAAAGAATGAAAAATCCTCCTCAGTTATTCAACAATCAGCTTGCAAAGAGTTTACAGACTTAATTAATTTTTTTTCAGCGATGTAGCCCTTTGTGCAGTCTGCCCTGACCTTCCATGTCTGGCTGCTTAGCATCTATTAACACACCGTGTGCGGTGCACTCAGAGGTTTTACATAGGTGCAAGGAACCAGGCACAAGATTAACTGCATATGCAGAGACAGAAATGTTCTCATTAACAAGTCAGAGATTGCTTTTCAGAAGCAGCACTACTTGGTATATTCTTCTGGAAGAAAAAGACAATGTGTAATAGTGATTTTAGACTAAGTATAAGGCCTAAATGATTCCAGGTAACACTCATGTTTGAACGTACCAGCTTTGCAAACTGCCCGTAATGAGAACCCATCGAGAAAACAATTTCAGACCCAGCTTTCACACCACTATTCATGTACCAGAGTACCAGTTTGAGAGAGTGTTCAAGACTGACTGTAGGAACTGGGCCTCCTGACATCCGTCTATGCTCTAGAGAAACCTCTTCTGACAAAACTTGAATGTAGTTTTAAGGTGAACTGAGACAGAAAGAAAAAAGCCTATCTTGCAACTTCTGCACCAGCTGTGGTTTCCTAAGAATTATTCTACGCGCAGCCTGGAACCTAAATAAGTCTATACCCTTCCATGTACAAACAATTTTCAACATATTTCACCCTGTGCTCTTTTCTTGGTCTCTACTTTATAGACCTATAGCATCACTGCTTGTTCACTTTTCATTTCATTTTCCTTTCCTTGCCAAATATTTAATTGCTCTATATCTTCTGTTCATGTTTATATATGCTTAAACAACAAAGCACTAGGAAACTGTCCTCCCATGTAAAAAGTGTTCAGCATTGCAATTAATCACTGTAGGTCCATTAGTGTAGGTGTAGATATTATAATTAGGAGGTTAGCAATAATTGTGTCAATGCAGTAGCATAAGAAATGCTGGAGCAAGCAGTTGAATGGTATTTATCTAGCTATCGAATTATACTATAAATGGGATTAAAGGGAGAGAAAATGGGATATTTATATAGGCCAGTCCAATAATAAACTTGTCCACAGCCCCTAGAGGGTAATTTTTTTTATTAGTTTGCTAGTTTAAAAATTCTTCCCTCACCTCTAAAGGCTGTAATACCTTACAAAACCTATATCAGTCCTATAAACCTAATCTTGGAATCGGGAATCATTTCAGTGACAGAATGAATATCTATTTGATATGGGGGGTGGAGTGAAATGTCAAAGGGAACAGGTCCTATTTAATCTCTGTAAGTTCCCTAACAAATATCAGCCAAATATACTCTTCTTGTCTCTACCCATCCCCCTTAAAAATAGCTACTCAATTGAAAAGGGATATAATACATTTCAACCTGCCATCTATTTTTAGTTGTTCTCTGCAATCAATCTTTTAAGAGAGACAGTCATACAGATACATCTACAGCATGTTTAATGGGAAGCTCGTGAATTCCCCATTCTTGCCACACAAGGTAGCTCATTTTCAGTCAGATGAAATTGGAAAATGTTGACATAAAGATACAGCTCAGAAGATACAGGTAAAAGATAAAGAGAATTGTACAACCCATTACCCCAAGTTCTTTGTGGAAATATACTAGGCACATTTTAATAGTGTGGGTCTGTTATCTAATCATTCAATTGTGAAAATGGGATCAAGAGTTTCTTTGTGTTACCCGTACTTTCTTCATTCATTCTTGATGCAGCTTTGGATAAAACACTTTTCATTTTAGGTCTCAGTCCCACCACCTTTAGAAGAAAGTAAAATAATACCTGTACACTTTGAAGGGCAGCAACAGGCCACATTTGCAATGCAGCCTGGGATTCGTGGAATAGATTCTCTTTATGGCTACAAATATTATCATCTTTAGCCTTAGCATCAAGTTTCCTCCTGTTCTTCATGTGTGCAGCTACATAACAAATGGGGGGCGGGGAGGAAAGGAACATCCAAGGGTAATTCTTTCCTTTAGAGCCAAAGTTTTGACAAAATTTAAATAGGGTCTTTACAGATCAGATGTCTCCAAAGATCTGAATATATGACAAACTGCAAAGATGTAAAGAGCTGCAGGTAAAAACAGACAAAAATATTTGTCTGATATTTCTTTCATGGGGCTGCTACTGAATTCAGCAAGTAGCTCGGTGGTACCTGTCTCCAGTGATACAATACTACATCACTAAGGGCCAGGCAATTTTCTCAGGGCAGATTCAGTCACTTTTCCACTCATTTTTATTATATAAACAGGCAGAGTAATGTGTGAAAATCTGTTAGTAAATAGTTTTAATTGACACAGAAATGGGCTTGCAAAGGTACTTGGAGCCCTTTAACATAACATCATGTGAAATTCTGCAGGATCTTCACATGACTACTTTCAACACAACACTACAGGAACAGTGTTTTAGTATGATCTGAGAAAGAAAGCAAACCTTTCCAGTAAGTCCACTGAAAACAAGATTCCTTGTGACATGCTGTATTTTTCCTGGCTTGTGCTTGAACAGAAACACAAAGAAACAGATTTTCAGCCCTTGATTGATTATGGTGAGTCCCTACATCACAATACACATCATCCCTCAATATTTGACAAACTGACTTTAGCTTGAATATTCAATACACATCCCCAGTGCAATTGTCCCTAAATGCCAACAAAAGCTCAACTAAGTACCGTTTGCTTAGAGTGGACCTCAAACCAGAGCTAAATTGGCTCCTGAACTTTAAGCATAAAAGAAAAGGACTTTCTTCAGTGATAAGTCACAGAAATCACACATGGCAGAACAAATATTCTCTGGGTACTGTTTTTCTTCCAATTTCTTTTTCTTTGTTTATAACCCTTCAAGGATACAAGGTGCTTTGCTTTACTGGTCTCATTAGAAAATTACAACCGGTCAATTTCAGGTGTCATTCTTCTGCACCATTCACAGCTTGATGAGATCACTTGCTTGCTAAAACAAGGTTTAACCAGCTTGTTACCAGAATCTTGACAACATAGAAAAGAAATGTTTTGGCTTGCTTCCATTTCCTTTTTTAAAGTTTGGCTGAAAGTAGATATGGAATAAGGTCACAATTCCAGAAGATCACACATGAGGCTGCTTCAAATAAAGGCATTCTTCTTATCTTTAGGGCATTTCAAGAATGCAAAAGTCTTATCAGCAGTGTGCAAGAGACAGCCTTATTTCACCAGATTTTGTATCCCCCTTCCTACCTTGCCTTCCGTCTAATTCATCTACCACACAGTCCCTGAGACCCTACCACATTGGTCCATATAAGGAGCATGTCCATGCCCTTTATCTGCCAGCATTTGGCAACAAAATAGATTATAAACAGCAGTCTGGGCCAGAGAACTGCATTTCATATGCTCCTAAGAGGCTTGTTACTACTTGTATTTGCTGTGCTGGGCATGGTGGACAAAACCCACAGCCTCAGCCTTCCTGAATGCCCACACAAAGCAGGACAGTCTTTCCTTTCCCAAGACCAGAGCGCACATTTCATTTCAGTAAATTCCCTTTCTGCATGGACAAGTATTGCCCTGGACCTGAATAAACAGAGTAATCAACTTTCCTAGATCTGTTCCAGCCTGGAAGAAGTAGATAGAGATGCTTCTTTTGTCTGTCAGGGAGGAAGGGAGGGAGGAAGAGAATATCGGATTTGGGGAGTTAAGGAGTTAGTAGAAAGCCATGCCTTGGCTTCTCATCCTGAAGATGAAGACTCCATGAAGGATGGGCAAAGTCAAGGTATTCTGATCTTCCACACTAATTCTCCCTCAGATTCTCTCTCTTTTCTTTCCCAAAAGAAGTTCTTATTAACATTGGGCAATCCCCACAAGCCATGTTATGATGAAGCACAAATAAGGCTGTAAATAGGAACACCAGATAACAAAATGCCACTGGTTATGTTTTATTACATGATGTTCTTTGAATTTATGGAAGTAAACTCTTTCTTAACAGAGGATTATTAAGTTTCTACTTAGTATAACAGTGATCAGACTCTAATAATATCAGAGTAACTAGTCACAAATGAACCTATGAAAACAATACATAGTTCACCTCATTACTACCAAAATGGGAACTATGCAGACTTTTCTGTGCTCCTTCTCAGTAAAATGCTGATAGAATTAAAACTAAGCTTAGTGCGCAACTTAATATGAAATGTATTTAGTTGCATTTCTACTATAATTGATAGTAGATTTTAAATTTAAAAGTAAGGTCTACAGTCTATGTTTGTAATTATTATGTTCTAAGTCTGTGTCTCTCAGAGAAGGCTTTTTGAGCATTTATTTTGATCACAAAACATGAATCATATCAGGGGAAGTGGAGGGTAGTTATTTATTAAATAATCAGCGTGTTTATTTTGGAAAAGTGCAAAGAATACCCAGCTTCCTTCTCTTGTCCCTATATTATCATAAAATTGTTACATTGCAGAAGCGTCTCATTCAGACCTGTCTTCAAACAGAGAGCAGGACCGCCTAGCTCTGGAAACACGTACAGTGTCTCTGCCTCTAATTTTTAACTGTCTTTGGTCTTGTTCTAGTAGGCAAGCTGTCGCTGGCTCTTCCTTTGCTCTGATTTATTTCTTCTCACCTTCAATTTGAAATGAGCAGAAGTGGCTATGGATTGTACAGATGCTTACACTGGACTACTTGTAGGTTGCAGCAGTAAAAAATTATCATAATCCTAGAAAATTCTTGTATGAGGTCAACCTGTCCAGAAATTTATATAAGAACAAAGAGGACACACTCAACATCTTTCTTTCTATAGCCTTAGTCAGTTGTCCACACAGCTCTAGTAACAAAAAATATCTGAGAAGTCATAAATGCTTTGGCACAGGGAGTCAAGATCGGTTCCAAATTGGAACCAGTCTCAGCCCCAATGAAGGCAGTCCTCAAATTTGTACTGAGGTCGGGGAGTCTGAATTTTTTAATGGTGAAACGCAGATAGCAACTGTCAGAGTCATTCAGGGCAACAGGGCTGCAGAGCCATCCTGTAGAACCACAACGGATTTTCAAGGGTCTCTGTTGTGTGAAACGTGGGGCTTCTGCAGAATTAGGACAATTACCTAAATATCACAGTGTCTCATTTTTCAGAGATTCTTTGAGCTTGGCATATGTAATGGCCTGTGAAAATTTTGTTCCCAGGAAGACTGAATCAAAATAGTTGCTTGGGATGTGTCATTTGTCAAAGTTTGCTTGTCAGAGTTTTTCCTGTGAGAATGGAGGCTCTTGTAATTTGGAATGCCTTCACTGTTGTATTAATTGTATTGTCCTCTCCCAATTGCTCATAAATGCAGCTATTAAAATTCAAATCAATGACTGCAGTTGTATCTAGAAGATGCAGCCTGATAAAAATCTGTCCTAAAATCGTCTATAGAAAATAACTGGAAAGGTAAATAGATTTTATGAACCAGATTAATTTGTTTGATGTGCCTGCTTTGTACTGCTCTCATGAAGCAAGTCAACTTTGAACACTATGCAGCCAGATATTTAGATAGGCTTTGCTTCACCAGAATTGCTCAAATGGTGAAATATATCCTTATATAAACCTACTATATCCTAAATCTTTATTTCCTAAATATTTATTGTTGCTTATGTATACATTTTGGCAGTTGTCTCACATCAGACTGTTTGGTCTTGTGAAATCATACTGTTGAATGTATAACTGCAGAATCATACATCACATCCACACAGCATATAGGGGAGCAGAATCTTCTCTTCACTTATGGATATTTTGCCACTAACTTATCTAGATGAAAGAGTGGTCTTTAAAATGCCATAGACAAAAGAAAAGAAGACCTTATAACCATGGAATTCAGGCTGACAAGAAAGTATCCAGCTTTTCCTCTTTATCACCTTCAATGATAACAAGAGAGCACAACAGGTGTATTTCATGATTACTCCTCAACAGTAATCTTTAGAAAATGCAGATATATTGCTGGACATTGACTCTATTAATTATAAAGTTATATTTTCCATAATTATTCTGATTATATCATCAACTCGCCCTGTGCCGTTAGATGAGACATGCAAATTTCAGAAACTTCATTACAATTTTTATTGCTCATTAGAAGCATTTCTTTCTCTCAAAATATTCAGTCTAGAGATGAAACAGGGAAAACCTGCTAAGTGCAATGAAGAGCAGTGGAATGCCAGAGTGCAAATACTGAATAAGGTTGTTTATAAACAGGCTACTTCTTAATATTTGTTTATTGCCACCAACTCCAACAACTCAAAGCTTATCTAGTATTTTTTCTTTGTACTCAACCCTTATTTTTCAGTCACACTAGGGTCTTCCTTCTTATTTTGTATTTTGTATTTCCTTATTGCCATTTCAATAGAGATAGATACTGATAAGTGTACAGCAGATAACAGTTTCTGTACTAATGCTTGTCTGCGACAAGCATTGCATTTTGGTTAAGTTGCAGAATTCCAATTCCAGTCATTTGCACAAAGTAAATACTCTATGCCTTTTAAAAAGCTCAGGTGTCTTGGAAAAACTTCAGACTAATGAACTACACTGGACTCATTAGCCTGCCAGTGCAATTGGTGTTCAAAGGAACTGTGCTGAATTATACCAGATACTAATCTTTCCCATTTTTTTGTTCCCAAAATATTTCTACATACAGCTTAAATTTTTAACCCTGTGCTCTTTTTGCCACATTCTTAAGCTGTGGACTGTTAAACAGCTTCTGCATCTCCCCAGACATTTGAATCCCTAGCTGCAGTACAAATGAGGTTTGTAAATGCTTGAGGGCGGAATGTTCTACATAAATGGGAGATAGTGTCATTACTTAGCACTGTGGGAAGCATTTCAAAAGCTGAAACACCCTTGCCTTGAAAAGCAAGAAAGTTTTGAAAGAAGTCTGAGGCTCGTTGTCATCCTTGTTTGCAAAAACTGATAAAGATTTGATCCACCGGAGTTCAGTGTTCTTCAAAGCCATGCACTGCTCAGCTTAGCCCCACTTCCAGTCCTTTGTGTTAAAGGTGTCAGATTGGGGGATATCTGTTCAACCTATAAATCTGCATGTCAAAACATAGTCTATATCATGAAATAGTATTTCCTTCCAAGCGACTCAATAAATATAATTTTGACTGTTTAAACGCAATAACTATTTTTACTAGTTAGCTAAAACCACAAAGAGTATTTCTAAATTCTCTTCAGACCCTCTGTTTAACCAGTCTATGTTGCAATGCTTGGCCTGCAGCACTTCTATTTTTAGCTCTAATGGAACAGTCTTAAATTGCTTATTTTCTGTTTACTAAAGTCATTGAGCTTGTAACCATGGCAACTGCAGCAAGTGCCACAGCTTAACTGTTTTATTAAATGGATTGAAGATACAGCTGCAAAACTTGAAAGGTCAGCATGTCAATTTTATACATAGCTCAGACTGCCATATATATCACATTATAGCAAGTACTACATTAAAAATGAGGAGCCAGAATTTTATCTTGGTTGTAATGATATAAATCTTTACTATCTCTTTGCTCAATGGCAAAAAAAAAAAAAATATTCTTGTGTAACCCATATCAGGATTATTTTTTGTCAAATTGCACAGCCTGTCAAGTTTCAGTGATTACTGCATTTGAATGCATAAATTGCAGATGATGTACATTAAACCAGTCCCTAGTTATCATGGAAAGACACCATCACACAGTTGTGTTTGCATGAAGCTTTTAGCACACTATTGTATTGCTTACAGCAATCACGTTATTTTTGGAATCACTATGTTCTCTTAGGTTAATAGGAGGAATTAAATCAAAACTAAGGACTGTCAGATGAAACTTCTTAAGAGTTACACTGGAAGAATTAACACAAAGAGTTCTTTAAATCTGTGTTTAGGCATTTGAACAAGAACACCCTGAGTACCAGAGGTCTTCAGAAATTACACCCAGTATAAGCTGAGTATACTCCATATATATGAAAACTAGGGTACTTTTAAATTCATACTTCAAATTGTATATAACAGTTAAGCCAAATACTTCCGAAGATTATTGAAAATTACTACCACAGTTTAGCAGTTTTTTGTGATAGAATATAAAACCCCATAGGATCCGATAACAAATATCATTTTTAACAAAAACCTAAACAACATTATACAGCCCCCAAAAGACTGAGAGCTAAAATAGAATAGTGATATATTTACACCCATAAATATTTAATGTATGAGTCATCCTGTTGTAATAGAACCAAAAGCTTGAAGAATGTTTGACATTTAGAAGAATGGGGTTCTGCTCTCTTCTCTAGTGTTGTGGTTGGAACAGTGTTCGCATTGTTACTTTAGGTGCTAAATGTCTCCATATTGCAAATCTGTCTATATAGGTACTTCCAGTTAATAAAAAACAAACAGGAAAATTGACACTTTAAAGGAGAGATCTTTTGGAAGAGTTAATAATCTAATAAATTATCAAAAGATGTATTTCTTTCTATGAAGATGTTCCTGTTTAAAATAAAGAATAGTGTGTTTGGTGTTCAATCATTAAATTCAAACACTATCTGTTGGTGTAACTGGAATTACTGGAGAGAAAAAATAATAACGTTTCCTTTCATTTATGTATTTCTTTTTTTTCTCTATCTGCAGGATCTACCTTCATTTGCAACACCCACATAATTCCAGTGAAAAATCAAGAGGGAGTAGCAATGATGTTTATTATTAACTTTGAGTATGTAACAGATGAAGAGAATGTGGCATCTCCCGAGAAGTGCAAGCCAATATTGCCATCCAAACTTGTAAATCGTAAGTTACTCATGGAAAGTTCTCTGCTTACCTCTGCTCTTAGCTGGGGGAGTCATTAACCTGGGTAATTATGATACTAAAGAAATGATGCAATCCCCATTGCCTGACTCGTTTTAGATAGAATTCAAAATAAGAAGTTAAATGCAGCAAACCTGTTATAATGTTGGCAAGATAATCTACCAGCTCTTTGGTAGTACTAACAGGACAGATCTCGTGAGTACTTCTAGGAAATATAAATTCATTAAAACATTTTACAGAAGTGCATTAGCCTTGACAAAAATTATGAATGGAAAACTGCAAAAAAAGCATTATGATATAGCCCAAATATCTCACCTTAGTGGGTTGAAGGTTTGATTCAATTATACTAGAAAATATGAAACATGAAACAAAGTTATAACATCCTGATTTTATCAATTTGAAGCCTTCAGTTTGGCTTGAAGGATGTGGGGGGTTTTGGATATACAGGAAATGCTTTTGTTTTCATTCCACTCTAGAATGTAAGTATTTTCAAAATCAGAAAACTCTACACAAAACAAAAGTCCACTTCTTATACAGCTAGACTGTGTAGCTTTCTGTCCCACCATCTGCAGAACATGTGCTCTTTTGCTGACCTTCACTCTGCAGCAACAGCACATGATCCTTCTGCTTTGCATCTGCACTCACGTAATCTCCTCTTACTACAAGATTTCCCAGAACACATCCCCATTTGTACAAGCACTTAGTAAAGCACAGCATGCTCTAACAGTGAGCATTAACACTCTCCCCTGGCTGGCTCAGCAACAGTTGGAAAATACCTTTTCGCAGTGTAATAATCTTTAATGTTAGTATGATAAAGGGACATGGAACCTAAGTTTTCTGATTGTTAAATCAACACTTCAGCTTTCTCTAGATAGGAGACAAAGACCGGTACGATCTTCACTACAAGAAGCGAGGGGAGAACTTTCCCAATGTAAGCATTATGCACTACCTGAAGTGATGACATGCTGTATTGTTTTTTTCTGCTAGTTATGTTGAGAAGATTGTAAGGAGCAGGCCTGCAGCTGTACATATAACAGCATTTACCAGGTTCCTTCTGATGAAAGTAGTCTTTGCCATTCTTCATAATCTAGACTTTCTGCACTGTGCCTTCTGGACAAAATGCATAGGATCTCACTCAAAGCTCCGTGACTCTTGAAAAATACATAAACAAAAAGTATCCCCTTAATATTGCCAAATCATTCACATTTTTAAAAGACTGACATTTGTTTCTATAACTAATTGGCATACTAAAAAATACCATTTTCATTAAGCGTGGAGAAAGAGCTCGGACTGAATGACTCTGGATGGACCAAAGTCTTTCCACTTATGTCCATATAACCCTACAATCGTAGTAGATGTAACTCTGTTGAAAGGAAAATTCTCATTACTGGAAACTATTGTTCACCAAATATCACGTTTTTAAAAGAGCCTTTGTAAATATTCTTTACAATATATATTTAAAAACTTGTGCTTTTATAGTTCCTTTTCTTGCTCTGTTTTGTGGTTGTTTTTTTTTTTTAAATAACCAATACAGAAGTATTTTTCATTTTCCTTGAGACACCAAGAAAACACTTTTCTTTTTCTAGTAATGTTATGGTAAAAATCGCATTAAGGAGTATCAGAAAAAATAATAAAATTGCATCAGAAAAAAAAGATAAAAATTACATCAAGTAAACCCCACTTATATTCTGTTTCTATTTCAGGATGCCATGATTTTGTGAATTTTGAACACTTTACTTCCTGTTTTTTAAAAAAACAATTTTATAAAATAAATAAAATTGTTCAGCTGGTCCATGCTTAATGGGGTCTTATTGACAAAATAGAGGGTAAAATACCAACTGGGGGGAAGAGGGGGGAAGAGATTCATGTCCAGAAAAAGAGCTTTTTGTTCTGCTATCTGCGATACATCACTGTACATTTCCAAGTGTTGTCACTTGCCGTATTTTAAAGTGAAAAGCCGCTAAAGAGGACATCCGCAAAAAGGCACTCAGTCAAAACATCCTTCACGTGTTTTACAGTATTTATGCCTGACATACACAGGGGATTTCCTTGTTGAGAGTTCTTGAAAAATGAATAGGTGGGGCTCCAAGCATAATGGAGAAAGATCAAGGTGCAAAGGGAGGCAACAAAAGGTGACTTGAACCATTTGCCTGCTAGTGGGTACAGCCAGATGCCAGAAACTGGCAGAAACTAGAGCAGGCACGTGACTGCTCTTACTCCTACCTAGTTGCTTGTGGTTTCAGAGCAGACTGTTGTGTGGGCAGGATGGGAAGAATGATGATACAAAATATGCTACATAGCCAAAAATTCCTCTTGGCAGAGAGAATTCTCAAGAAAGAGGCCAACCTGTGCAAAACATCCAGAAATAACTGCAAGATACTGTGTACAGTCCAATGGTGGGTTTGAATGAAAACAAACAAACAAAAGCCTTGAAATTTAGAAAAGACAGAGAAAGACCAATAAACCAAAAAAGAAGTCAAAAAAAGGTGGATTGTTTACCAGTAAAATGATCTTTTTAAAGTTAAGTTCCGACCATAAGAAAGGCAAAGAGCAGATTCTCTGGGAGGAAGTTAGTTTTTCATCATCTTACTCTATTTAGAACATACATCAACAGGTAAAGCAGGTAATCTGTTTTCATTGAATCTTACACAAAATGGACAGT
>SAYO01013925.1:123733-136603 GCA_004023745.1 Recurvirostra avosetta | reverse complement strand
TTTTTTTTTTTTTTTTTTTTTTTTTTTTTTGGTGCCTGAGTAGTTGTCAAATGCCTATCACATGGGGGTGACAGGGAACCATCTGCCTCCCTCCCCCAAAGGCACCTCCTTTTACTCATTGCCACCTGTTCTTTTTTCAGTCCCCAAATGGCAATCCCGAGCCAACGCCAGATCCACGGGCAAAGGCCAGGTTACATGTCCTGGCGGAATTTTTCTGTCTTGTCACTAGCATTTAACCTCCACAAAGAAAACCTAAATGTATCCATTACCGAGGTTTTCCCAGGCCACACAAAACAATGCTGTAAACACGGTGACAAGAAATAGCTTTGTTGTAATCGAGCATATTAGCATATCTGATCCATAATTGAGATGGTCAGAGGCTGACCCATCAGGATCTAACCGTAAGCACAGAAGGGTGGGTTTGGGTAAAAAAGCAGGGGGGGGAAGATTTTGAGGTTGCTGAGAAAGTCATTCCCAAGACATGACTAAGGTTCCTCCTTCTCACTGGGATTTACAGGAGCCCGCCGTGATGGCACTTGCAGGGTACAAGAAAAGCCCGTCTATCTCTTAATGAACGAGGCAGAGAGAGGAGCGCTGAGACCACAAATGCCGGCGGAGGGCAAACGCAAGGGAATGTAGTAACTCAGGCACTTCCCTTTCGGAAGGTAGTTCTTAAATTCTCGCTAAAAGACAGACCAGGCAGCAGAGCCCCAACCCCACTGACGTTCCCAAAGGTACTCAGTCTCCCGGGGAAGGACGCTATCTGAGAAACAGGGACACCATCTCCAATCTCAACGTATTCTGAAAGTAGATTCCAACTCTCTGGCAAAATTCTACACCTGAAGTCAAGTATAGGGGATCCTGGCGGAAGAGCGTTTCACTCAGACCATTTACCTGAATCCGACTCCTTCTCCTCCCCCTTTCAACCTTCTCAATTACAAACAGTTGTCCTAAAATCTCTTCTCTCCACGCCACAATTCTCTTCTACGTATTGCAGAAAATGCAAAAGTTATGGATTCTGTACAGCCAATCCATCTCCGAGTACGGTCTTCTTTTCTAAACTTATTAACAAGGAATTACAGAATGTGACAATAAAAAAGCCACTCCAATACACCTTCAAATTACCCTTTTTTTGGCCAACTTTGTGTTTTAATATTTTCCACAAGTAACTTCCACATATACTGCAAGCTTTTCAGAATTGGCCTCAAATTAAAAAAAGGACCAACCCAAAAGAAACTTTTGTCTGATCAACAATTATATTAGGCTTATTCTAGCAGATGAGCGTCTGCGCATTTATACCGGTCTCCGTGGCTACGCGCAACATATGTTCATGCACCAAAACTGTCACCGGGCAGAAGAGAAGGTGGATCACCAAACCACTGCTTCCTGTGAAGGCAGAACAACGTCCAAGCACAGAAGGGTTTCGTTGTAGCAGATAATCACTTTGTACACTCTACGCCTATTGTGTTTAAAATTATGCTACCTTCTAAGACTGAAGAAAATACAGATGTGGTATTTTACTTTCAGACCACTCAAAAACCTTTACAGTACACCTCAATGAAGCTACGGATAAAGCAGCAATGCTCCAGGCAGCAAAACCCAACACGCTGGCAGATTTCCACATGAAGGGTTTAGATTGAAACGAGTTAATGCGCAGAAGAGACAACCAAGTTCTGATCTAACGTGCAAAGTGCAGACGGTTTTAGTGGTTTATTTCTATTTAACCTTTCTCAGCACATCTCCCTCAAAGCCTGAGTAACTCAACCTTTTCCAACTACTCAAACTCATCTCTGATGGCAGCCAACTACCCCCTTCCTCACGGACATCTATACCACAATCAGTGCTGTAGTCCACTGACAGACGCCCACGCAACAGTCTTGGTCCATTTCTTCAACACTGGCCCATAAGGAATACGTGCGGCCTGTCTGAGAAACTCCGTAAGGCTTCTACTTTCTAACATAAATTTCATCTATTAAAGATCAATCTGATATAATAAGCAAAAGGGCTAAAGGGAAACAGTTTGTAAATAGCCAGATGTTTGCCAATTCCATTTAGGAAGGAGAAAACAGAGGACAGCAAGGGAAGGGACATACTACTAACTGGGAAGAACAACTTTGATGAACACTTAATCAACATCTTTTACTGAAATTACTTTTCAAATTGGCAAAGTAGGTATTTCTCATCATCAGGTATGAATTTAAGAAAAAAAAAAGCTTTCTGTATTAATGACCAAAGCGTTCAGAATAGTTGTTGGGTCAAATTAGTGTTTTTAATTTTCACATCGAGGTATCTGTCGTGAAAGAACTACTGTATATCATACCTTCACCCTCTTTCCCTGAATAGTTTCCTTCTTTGCCGTTCATATATTGTGAGAAGGTATTAAAATAAGATATCAAATATCTGTATTTTCTTGGACGGTGTGTATTATATCAGTTTTCATATATCACAACTGAGTAAGACACAGCACATTCATTCCTAGTTGCGCTACTTGTTATGCCACTACTCAACAGCAAACAAAATACGATGCACTTTCAGCGATGTACCGTGTGGTTATCTCTGCTGTCGGAAAACAACAACTCGAATGCATCAGTGTTACACAGGGAGTGCATTGTTAAAAACACTGCAGGCCAGGTAACAGAACGATACGAGTTCAGGGGCGTATCTTTACACCCGAAATGAGACTCCACCAATACTGCATCCATAATCCTTTGGCAGCATGCAAAAGAGAAAGGACAGCATTATAAGGCAAAGTCCTTCAGCAGAACAGGACAGGTTGCCAGAGCAGAACAGGAAGGAGAAACCATCGGGCAAACAGCAGGGGAGGGAAAGGAAGAAGAGTGAGACCACAGGAACTAAAATAACAACAGTAATAATAACTCATAAACCACTCCTGGGAACCGGGTGAAAGTACAAACTTGGGCAGGGCTTCAAAACCCAAGAACATTAATTATTCAGTATTTTTCAAACGTGGAAAATATGGAATAATGCTCCCGCTCGGAAGATTTGGAAGGTACTCAGGTGATTCATGCATACAGCAGAAATAAATTTACTTTTAATAATTTTTCTGGCAAGCCGATAACAGTAGGCCACTGCTGGATCCAGATGCCGAACGCTACTCGGAGGCTGAAATCCCTCGGCTCTATAGCATTAAAGCTACTGAATCCAGTAGAGGGCACCTTTCATTCCCCAAATAATTGTGGAAAGTACATGCATCTCTTCAGCCAGCAATGAAACATACCCATATCCAAACGAGAATTCAGAAGAAGTTACAAGTGCACAACTACTCTACAAAACAATCGGAAAAGAAATGGAAAATCTCTCTCTCTTTATGGCATGCTCGTAAGAGTTTACTCTCTGCACGTTGAACACCAAAACCAGGTCTAGCAGATTCACATCTCTTAAAATCGCGAGTGTGAAGTCACATCATGCCTCTGATGTGTACAGTACAGAAGACTGTTTCTCCTAAATCCTCTCCATCCAAATAAAAAAGAAATTAGAATTTCGAAACAATAACCCAAAAGGACAGGCAACACAAAAGCCCCCAAAAGTACAGAATGAATACTTTCTTGTCTGACTTATCTCTCCCATCATCCCCTTTAGTATTGGTTTTCTTCCTTGAGCTCTTGGAAATTATTTTTAAGAACTGTGTGACCTGAAAGAGCAAAACAAGCTGATGCCTTAGCAACGGTATTTGTACTTTTTTTTTTTTGGAAGATAGTAGGTCTTAAATCCTTACAGCAATTACTCTCTTTTAACATCCAAAATATGCGATGCAGGACATTGCAAAGAAGGTGAGCATTGTTAGGCACAATAACAAATATTTATCTTAAACTGCAGCTGTAACTGAAAAAAAATTTTGCAGTCACAGCTTGCAGAAAAGACAAAGCTTACTACCTTTTAAACTAATAGCAGAAAAAAAGCTTCTGACACTGGAATGACTTCAGTGTAAAATATTTCGTTTGTGGTGTGCTCCATAAGTTCTCATTTTTCAATTTTGCGATTTCAGTGATTGTTTTCATTTTGGCTATCCTAGTTATTTTTTTAAAATCTCAGCATGCAACAATATTTCAGGTTTCTGGCTATGGTTTATTACTGCACTAAATATTTTAAAAATATTTTCCAAAATACAAGATGAAGCCTACAGAAATCCTCAGATTCTCCTAAGTAACTTTAAGCGTACAGAAGACGACACTGAATCACTCATGTGATTTTAAAAAACCATCCTGCTCTAGCTGAGTTAGAGATATAACACATCACGTGGAAAAGGTGCCTTGAAATTGTTCCTCCCCATCTTTTGGCACTCTACTGTGACAATTTATCTTACCGAGGTCAAGTATTATCAGCTGGGCTCCAGCCTGCACGTTTCCAACATCATTTTCTGCAATGCACTGATAGAATCCTTCATCTGATTTCACCAGACCCAAAACTTGCAGATTATGTTCTTTCTGAAGAGTAAAGAAAAAACGCAACACTTAAAAATGACTTGCAATTGCAAAAACAACGGCGTTATTATGGCACATTACTATGACAGGAGAAACTTCTGCACAGTAACATGGAAAAGGATATTTGGAGTTCCCGTCAGATTTCATCTCTCTTGCACTGAATCCTCAAATTATACGGTATCAAAAAGCAGCAGAAGCTCTTACTAATGGCTATCATTTTCTAGCATCACATATCACTGGCAAGTCATAACATTTCCACAGCCGTTTTCATGATATTTTAAGCACTGACTATAACTGCATAGCTCACTGTTCCAATCCCACAACCTCAGGTACACCCAATTATACAACCATTAAGTTCTCAACTATGTCTCAATAATGACGTTCACTACGTCTAAAATTTCCCTCTAGAAGTACCGGTGTGCCAAAATTCGTGATCCACAGCTCAGTTATATTTATATTTAAATTCCTGTTTCAAATTGTGATTTTACAGAATAGTTTGCATTGGAAGGGACCTTTAAAGGTCATCCAGTCTTACTCCCAGGCTGCGAGCAGGGACATCTTCAACCAGATCAGGTTGCTCCGAGCCCTGCCCAACCCGACCTTGGAGGTTTCCAGAGACGGAGCATTTCCATTGACCAGAGACGACTGCAGAAAACGCAGTCAGTCAACGTTCACAGCCAGCTCGCACTCTAACAGGTTCAACCAACAAAGTGTGCTTTTGTCGTTGTGCGCGTCTGTCTGTCTCTCGTGGAAAATCTAAGCTATAAAAAAACAGGCTCATACAATATATGCAACATGCCCTACCATTTCAGTAAAACGACTGAATTACGGAGCATTAAAGGTTTCAAGAAACCATTTCTCTTCCAGGCCCAAAAGATCAATAGTGTGAAAACAGGAAGCTGGTCCTATAAAAGAACCTAGCTTCCACGCGTATTAGAGGACTTCCATGTGTTACAGGACTAACAGACAGGTCAACAGCTTAAAAAACTGCAAAACGGACAATACACTTACAACGATTTTGAAGTAGTCGCTTGGGATCACCATGTCTCCATTCTTGACCCATTTCACAGTTGGAGTAGGTTTTCCAGTCACCTCACACTCAAACACGATGTCCATAGATTCATGAGCATAAATATTTGCAGGCCGCTTCAGAAATTCAGGAGGAACTTCAAATAAAATGGAAGACAGACAAAAGATTGTGTTAGCATCCACAAAAACACCTCCGCTGTGCTCCTACGCAAACCTACAGTAAGACTCATAAGACTCAACACGAAAAGACGGCTTCTAGCACAAACAGCAGCAATGTCGGCAGAAATTTTCAGCTCAGGGTTTGACAGAAGCCGATACAAGCTTTGTGTTATTTCAAAATTACATTTGGGTGAGTGTAACAGCCAGCCATTTTAATTTGAAATCACCACCTGAGAATACAGGAAAGGAGAAATCAAACCAAGATGTATAAAGTGTGAAGTTAAAAGGTATTTTAAAACCAAGAGACAGAGATGCCATTTGGAAAAAATATATTTCCGTGGCTGAAGGACACATTGCAGTCTCTTATCTGCTGTAGCCACGTTGCTGCGTGCTAAAAGAGACCACAGCAGGCAGTGGATTCAGACATCATTCACACTCTTCCTTCACCAACTCAAGAGTCCACCAGAGCAAATCGTTTAGCGCTTAATTGTGCAACAGTTTTACGCCCCTTTCACCAATAAAGAATCTTGTGGGATAAGCTCCCAGCGAGACAATGGAAGTTATACAAAAGCCTTCACCCCCTCCTGCAGCAAAGTTTCTTCATTTGTAAAATGGAACGATTGTAAGTTAGATTTGAAATAAATTAAAAAAAGCAGGCCACAATGAAAATGGCTGCCTACAACTTTTTCAGGAATCTGCGCGCCGGCGCACAGCAAGGCCAGCTGGAGCTCCGTAAAACACCGCCAGCCTGCATTCCGTAAGGGTATAGCAGCAGCAGCAACAATTCATTTATTCACATAAGATCCTTCAGTTGATACCCCAGAGATTCTTCAGGGAGTTCTTTGTACTCAATACTTAAGTCAATAGGCAAACAAAAGCCAAAATTACATTAAAAATGACTTTTAAAAATGAATGGACACAAAACCAAGCTGAAACTTTCCTAGGGTACCATCGCCTTCTGTTTCTGTGAAGAAACTCAGCTTATCAAATATAGTGCCGTACTGATCCAAAGATTTTCTTCTCTGGTTTGTGTAAGCCCAAGAAACACCTTTGTATCACACCGATAACGCATTACAGATACGTAGGACCAAAGATGCGTATTGCATAACACACTAAACCAGAAAGGTTCTTCATTTAAGACATGTACCAAAGTTATCTCTGGGTCTTGGCTGCCTTTTTAAACGTCCTTATGTACTCAGAGTAAGATTAATTAAATTAAAGATATTTAAAATCCATAAAAATTCAGAGATACGGAATTTTTTGGTAATACATGCCCCAAAGTCTCCAATGCGCAGATGTGTTAAAAATCTTCTCCGAACAAACGTGCCACTAAGAAGCATCCAGCGGCGTACGAGGGCTCGCAGCTCCTTTGGCTGAGTGGCAGAAAGAGCTGCTGTTTGCAGGCACATACAATTTGCATATCATCCACTATGAACGTTCACCTATTTATTTGTTTTTACTACACGCACAGACATAAGGGCGATTTGCTTACTTATGTTGGCAGGTGTGATTGTTCAAGTTCCAGGAAAGTCAAAAGCGGCCTCTGCCCTTTAATATTTATCCAAGAAAGTCAATACGGAAGGGCTGCAAAGTTTAGGCAAACATTTTACACGCTTCACCTATCAATGGGATTTATTTCATGCAAGGGAATAAGGAATGCTAGATCATGTTTTACTTCTTCCTAGGAAATGATCCTAAAGGTTTGTAGGCGGATTTAATACTTTTAAAAAACAGACAGCTGGAGACAAGCAGCTCTCCAAAATAACCTCAAGTTTCGGATTATAAATGAAGTATGAGAACATTAACATATGGAAATCTTAATTATAGAGTAAGAAGATGGCTTAACTCTCAAATAAACACATAAACCTATACCAGAAACTCAGCAAAGATGTACATGTATATTGACTGCTCGAACTCACTCACATAACAGGTAAAATCTGGATGGGGCTGATTCCAGTTGCTTATGACTTCAGACATCCATTTCACACAATCATTTCCATAAATTTACCAAAAATGCCATAAACTCCACCTTAAAACCATGTAGATCTTTTTGTACTTACTAGCTGTATCACAGATGGCTGTTATAACCATATTTAACTCCGACATCTGAAAACTGTCTTCTGAATTTATTTGTGGCCAAATTTCTTATTCTTTATGAAAACAGTGACTTTTATTTTAAACTTTTATTCCTCCCTGGCATTTATCCTTGGCATTTTTATTTATTGTGAGCCGCACTATTTCTCCGCTCCCTCCCCACATCCCGGCCTTTATTTTGGCAGGCTCAACAAGTCGTATTTGCTCCGTTCTGGTACCACAAGTCACCCACACCCTCCTCGCAGACCCTCTCTATTTGCTCCAGTTTGAATTAATCTTTGGAGCCCACAGAGTTTCAACTATTTGCATGCCATTTCAGATGTGTCTCCCCAGTGACTTGAGAAATGGCACTAATACAGTGTTATCACTACAGCAAATATCTTGCCCAATTCATTCTACTACCGCATTTGCCCTTTCCTCGATGCATCATACTGATGGCAGCCCGTGGCAGATCATTGCTCTCTCATCGTTAGCCATTTTTAACTAATGAGTAATTTTGTTCCAGTCTGCTTGATCAATGGTTTATGCTCTCATTTCCTTTCAGTCTCTTTCTCCGTATCTGTACAGACACACACACACATCGATTCTTGAAGTGCTTACACAGTTGAAAAAGGGGGACATAAAAATTGGGAACATGAGAAGTTAGTTTTTCCATGAATGTACAATGACCCTATTTTCATAACGTTCATTACAGGCTCAACATTCAATTCCTTAGCCATATATATATATTAAACTTGTTACAGGAATCCTAATGAAACACAACTCAATGGCATTCAAAAGCACAAAACTTGTGTAAAAAATTCAGCCGGTGGCCTCAGAACACATGCAAATTGCTGCATTGAGCAGCTACACTGTAAAACTCAAGGACGAGAAAAGGGGTATATAAGAGAAGTTCAATAAAACCACGAGCGCCTCTTAATACAAAAAACAGCTGCTCCGGGTTCAAGACTGCCTTTCCCGAAGTCTGTTACTTAATCAAAAGTATTACGATAGAATTTACCTTTAAGTGACGTTGCTTTAACTCGGGGCATCATCCACAAGCAGCCATTAATATTGAATCGTAAGATTTAACGTTTTTTTTGCCACAAAAATGAAAGTTGAGCTAGATGTCCTATTACCTGCTCTCAAATATTTTTGATTTCAGAGAATTTGAAAGTTATATAACTGATGTTATTTTTTCCAAAGTGACTTTACTTTTCAGGCGTATGGAGCAAATGCCAAACTGCTTACAAAGGGATAACAATATGAGAAGTGCTCACTTTATTATCATCTACTTTCCAGTTAACGAATTAAAAACCACTTTTAAAATACATTTTTATAGTTTAACTATGTCAATGTTTAGCGTTCACACAGAATAACACAATGCAAGTACAGATGTTTGTGGTAGAGAAGTTACATTGATAACCAGAGAGCAAATGAACCAATTACCATATAAAATAAGATTTGTAATGGAAGATTATGTGTTCTGTTACCAAACGGACAATTAAACTTCAAAGAAGACTTGGCAGCTCAGCCCGCTCTTCTATCCCTCTTCATGTTAGCACGCAAATAACAACTATTTAAATTGCAAGATGGTTGCACAGAGTTTCACGTGTGCTGTAGTACCCTTATAGATTCCCTACACAAGACTATCTTCCATCCTTTTGTAGACTTAAAAGACAAAGTATTTTGATCACAGCCATGACCAAAAAAAAGAAAAGAAAAAAAATCCAACAGTCTACGCCAGCAGTTGATTCAAACTTCTAAGCTAAACTCCAGTAAAGGTGAAATATTTGAAAAATAACAGGTCTTTTTAAGCCAACAGCTGTACGATGATGGGAAGAGCTGAGGAACTGCCCTTACGCAAAAGGAACGGCACCCAAGTTGAATTGGAACCGGGGATGCATGCTGGGCGTGGATCCCCTTCCACAAATAGAGGCGATGGGAAGAAAATGGAAACAAATTGCGCCAAACTCTCTGCTCCTCCACCTCCTCAGGGACACGAGTGGCGAAAGGCAACACAGTGCCACAGAGGACCAAAGCTCTGCTCTTCTTCATCCTTGTGTGCCAGCACGATGCCGCTCGGCAAATTCACAAAGAAAAATGTTGGCTTAGGATCCGTATTGTCTTTTTAAATGCTCAAGGATTAGAAAGCTTTGAATAAGTATGCTGAGAGTATTAAAGCAGCATCATTTACTCTGAACTTTACAGAACGACTGGTTCTTCAAATGTCTTTTCAGTGGTCAGTAGCTCTCGCCTGTTCTCTCTCATTAAGACAGAAATTTTGTGGCCTTCAGGGGCACAGTCGAAAGAATCTATTTTCAATTCAGCCATCTGTACTGCTTCAAATAAGAAGAGAAACTAATTACATTCAGTCTTCCTCTCCATCTCTTGAAGAGCCTTCCTTTCAGTCTTACAACTGACGTAAGAACAAAGGTTTCTGGTTTCGCAATCCCATTTCGAACCTGAAACATCAAGCCCAGCTATAACCACACAAGAAAATGAAAAACTCAAGTTCTGCACAATTAACTAATCAGAACTTTCAACTTTCTTAGTTACAAGCACAATGAATCTTCTCCTACAATAACCAAATCAAAATGCTGCTATTCTAGGTAAGATCTCATTTTTATGCGCTGTAACCTTTCCCAGAAGTCAGATCCCCTCTGCGCTGCTCCCCAGAAGGAGGAAAACCCTACTGGTGGCCAAGCAGCGATTCCTGATCATCAGCCCTGAGCAACACCGGAAACCTTGCCGAGGCAGAGGAGTGATCTCAAGCAGGCAGGCCATTCATGTCACCAGAGACAGAAAAAATACCTAAAAGTCTAAAATTATTTTTTTAAAAAAAAAAGTATCCAAAAATGAACTAAGCATTACACTTCTAGTACTCCTCAAAGCACAGGCAGCTGCAGCTGCACCTTTATCTCACTTCCTAATATATTTAAAACACTGTCTGTCGTACATGAAGCGCTTAAGAATAGTCTCATTTTGACGCAACAGAAACACAGATTGCAAACTGTACTTTAAAAAGGTTTACTCTTTTGAAAAAGCGTTAGTAAATAGAGCTGTTGGTCCAAGCATAGTGTCAGATGAAAACCAGCACACACCTGACCGACAGTAAAAGGTAGATATCATCTCTGTGACGGCATGTGGCTGTTACCCCACGTCCTCTGTCACCTTCCTCCTTCCGTGCAGATGAATCACTCCCTCGCCGCCATCCACGCACCAAACTCCCGCAGACACGACTCCGCTGGTAACCAACTCTAAGTCCCTCACGAGCTACGTGACTATATAAGCATCCTGTATGTATAACATATTGGCCCACGGCACAGGTGCAACACCCACTTCGCGGTCCTCCCTAACTTCAAGTTAAAACTCATTAGCACCAGTAACCAAAGGAGCTTTTACCTAGTCTGAACAGGTCTCCGGTAAGCCTGGAGGGATGAAAAGCATCATCTCAAAGTCAGGAAAACCTCTTCCACCTGTGATCGCTGTCCTAGCAACGAGCAATTTGAAGCAAACCCCAGGACCTCGCTCAGCATCGCAGCACCACAAACCGACAAGACAACTCATATCAGGATTATATTTCCGACTAAGTACGATGCGTATGTATTGTCACCCCCTATTTCCTACAGCACGACCAAAGACCCTGCACTGACCCTGCTGTAGGGCTATTCCCTTTCACACTGATGCAGCGTTATACCTTCTCCAACAGCCTCAGGCAGCCAAAGGACTGAAATGCAACCACTGAATTTCCAAACGCAAGTTATCAAGGCCAAGACTGAAGTCGCCATTTCTGCATCCTCAGACACCTACAAATGTCCTCAAATCCCCCAAAATAAGGAGTGTGTTTTCCAAAGTCACACAATTAAATGATAGTTCTTGTCAACATCTCTTTATACTCTTCCTTGTATACTTTTGTCCATGAGAAATATTTCTCTATCAGTTAATGCTTACCATTCAAATACAAAAGTGTTTTCTAAATCCCAAAGTTCGCACATACTCCACACAGCATGTAATTTTTCACAGTGTATCTCTGATTAATCACGGCTTAAGCATTCTTGGTCAAATGGCTTCCATTTTATAACTACGTCTCTGATGTATGCTCTGGGTATAATCCCAGCCTTGTATTTCAGTTAACAACCAGGATTACCAATAGTATTTAAAATGGGTATAAAACCCATTTCTTACCAGCCTAAAATGGTGAGGCCAGAGGATTTTTATTTTCTCGTCCAGGGAGAACAAGATATCCCATTAGGGATATCCCATTACAAATCCTATTAGAATCCTTACAAAGTGAAACTTAATTTTAACAAATGGAAGTTCGTTTCTAAGGAGGCTCTAACTCTGCATTACGACGATCACACTGCTGATCTGTACAATCGTACCTTGAATCAGCATTAACATATTCAGTGGTATCACTGCAATACATAAGACCACCTCCAAATCCACCTGCCGAGTGACAAACCCTTTTATTTTGGTAAGATGTTTGACAGGACTTAAAAATCTCTGAAGGTTTTTTGTAAATTTGCCAACCTGGAGGGTGTTTTAGCGGCTAGTTCCATCTGCGAACCTGACCACAGGACAGCGTTTCATCCCCTGGGCTAAGTTTGCTTTTCAGTGCTGACCCCAGAGAAGACCGCATTACAGAGAGAGCGCATTTCATTTCAACTAATAGCAATTCCCTTGGTCAGTTAGCCGAAGCCAACTCATCTGCGTCAGGCAGCTGGCACGACACGTAGGGCAGACTGACGAAAATGTTTTAAATTATTTGCATTACGGTAGTGCTTGGGAGCACCCACTGAGCGGACCCACGATGTTAAAAACAAAGGCAAAGTGTTTAAGTATCACAAGGTAAACAATGAAATTAAACAAATTCAGGACAAATTAGACCATTAAACCATTAAGGTGAGAGCAACAGTTGTCAAACATCTTAGTTATAGTCTTATATTCACTTAAGTCTACAAAAACATTTGCTGTTTCATGGTACCAAAGTGTAATTACAAACCAGTTATTGGCCTTCTAAAGACAGGTTGTTCCAAAACTTTGATTCTGCTCCAAAATAGCATGACATCCTTCACCTCCTGCCATTCCCACCAAAACACAGGTAAAATGCACAGATTGATGTTTGACAGCAGAATTTTCGATTATCTTTTAATTCTACGCTATC
>SAYO01013925.1:93680-106768 GCA_004023745.1 Recurvirostra avosetta | reverse complement strand
CCCCCCCCCCCAATGCAATTTAGTTATGGGCACTTTGCCAAAAGGGTCTAATCTTTGTCCTCGTGAACACCTAACCATTTGGGGCCGTTTTGCAGTTGTTTCCGTCCCACAAAAATCTGTTTGAAAACTATGCAACACCCACATAGAACAGAGGCAATTTTTCCAAATATAATCGAGTTGTCTAGTGAATTACAGATGTTTCAGGTAGGACAACGTCACGGTTAATGGTTGTCAGGTACTCAGAAAAGATACTCTTTTAAGAGAAAAAGCCTACCTTGTAGCACTCTTATTATCTACAGACAGCCTGCGCTGCACTGTCACCACGGTTGGGTTGCTCCGGAGGGCTCGTCCCCAGGACAGTGTCCAAACCCCGAGGGCTGCCACGTGCGTGGTCCTTCCTGCTGGTCGGCGGGAAGTCACCTCTGCCGGGCAGAGCGCGTGCTGCGAGCTGATGTTTCTGGATGCAGCAGGGGCACGACATTCCCAGTCACGGCACGATCAAAGAGCGGGATTGATTTCAGGTTCCCAAACGTGGCCTCTCACATCCTGCACCAGAAGCTTCAGAGAGGCGGTACACCCATTTCCTCATCCTGGTCTGTCGGTGCGTGGATATCATGCTGTGATCGTTAAACATACCACACTCCTACCTCTGCAGCACGGTTTCAACCAAAAAACATCTGTTAGTGTAACGAGTGCCTTCTCTGTGAAGCCCCCACAGCACCTCCTCGACCTGTGGATGGTTCACAGCAGACGGGACGCACCTCCACGAGGCACACATCACCCAACTTGTCTTCACTGTCAGGTTTCAGCGATCACCCCAGACTTGCCCTGACTGCAGGAGTTAGACTCTGCTCACACACACAACACAAGGCACGGACGGTAACTGCCTCTGCTCAACCCTGACCCCAGGAAAGGGCAGAAGACCATCCAGCCCTACGCTTCACGGAGCGTTTGCCCGCTTTGAACGCTGAAAACCAGTAGTAAGCAGCAAGGCGGAGATCACTGCTTGTGAAGGCTCCCCAATGCTTCTTGTTACAACACTCAGTTTTTGTCGTTCTGCAGCACCACCACCGAATTTTAAACATTCGCACTGCTACGAGGGAATCCTCCTTCAAAACGCCAGAAAAGCTCATTCATCGTTTTTGGAAATACGATTAAAGAAAATTTTGCGCCCCTATTAAGAATCGAGGCAAGCTCTCCTCAACAAGCTTTATTGTCCTATGCTTCTGAAATATGGCAAAAACTGGACAAATGTTCCTCCCGGTCTTAGAAAAAGATCAAGACACCAAAAAAATTTACAACAGTTCAACTATAGAGCAAGATGTAGAAAGTGAGCAGCTACAAGCAGAGGCAATCAGAGGTTCTGCTGAGCCCAAGTCCTGCACAATAGTAGTGGGCAACAGCAATCAGATCACAGTATCTTTAGACACAACAAAGTGTGATGTTTTGCATGATGCAAAGAATGTTTTATATTTGTGGAAGTTTACACTTAGTATTAAAAATTATACTTCTCATGCAGATGGGCATTTTTGGTCTCCAGGTACAGCCTGAGCAGGTGACGTAGTCTTAAAGTAATGCCACCATCGCCTTCCTCCCCATTCCATGTATGTTTCTGAATATTTCTTTATAACTTTTTCACTAGTGACATTATCTGAACACCAAAGTGACAGTGAGTTCAGCTTATACACCTTCCCCACACCCGACTCCTCTGACTTACTGCATTTCTTTTTTATCCCTACGGAACAAAGACCATTAATGGAAGTCACATTGGAGTTCCAAGGGAAAGAAATAACGTGTCCGAAGTGGAGGTATTCTTTCTACTATTAACAGCTTCCCCCAGCCGGTAGTCGTTCCGGGGTAACCAGAAAAAACAATACTTTGTCCCACGTACGGACCTCTGACAGCATCAGGTGTAGTGCAGTATCTTCGGAATCTATAATTGAAGTGCAGCGCCTATTATCAAGATACAGCACTGAGCTTAATTAGAAACAGAAATCGATAACGATAACCTAGAAGGTATGAGAAAGGTTTTAGCAATTTTGAGTGGTGGTTCAAATTGCTCTCCTAGAATTGTTTCCAATAATACTGAAAGCTTAATGCAAAAGTAAGAGTTACCCAGATGTATTATTCTGTTACTATAGGATTTAATGCGCTTTTCAAACATGTGAAGTTCCTTGAGAAGGATGGCACGTTCTTTTGTCACAGCATCTGCCACGGATGAAGATCTGGTCAGACGTACTTTTGGAAGACAAGTCTAAGGTGCTTTACGTTAAGGCTCTTCCTTCTACAGCTGTTTTGATTTTAAAGAAAGCCTTAAAAAGTTTAACTCAGGCTGGTTAGTAAATAAAGCAGAATGAAACTGCTCTTTGGGCAAGACAAGGACGCTAAACGGACAGGGCTGAGTGCTCCCTCTTTGCACCGTCCGTAGGAAAGGCGGCCGCTGGGACTGATACCGATTACAGCGGTGCAACCCAGGAGTCCGCCCGCTTCCCGCCCAGTGAGTTTAGAAACACTTCTTTCTCAACATGTTGAGATGTTTAAAAAGATGTTTGAAATAAAGCTATGGGGAAAGGGCCACACATTTTGACTTCCCACACACATCCTGGTACATTTTCACCTTATTTTCATGATGGGAGGGGAGCTATTTGACCAAAGTCCTGTTTCTCAATAATAGTCGAAAGGGAAGCCATTTTTCAAACTATTTTTAAAGCTTCGTCAATAGCTTTAGAATATATTGTTCTTAAGTATAAACAACAGTAATTAACACATACATAAAAATAGAAAAAAAATCAATGTATTAATAGGAGCATAATCACAACCGGTTTTTAAGACAAGATTTTCAAATACGAGAACTTAAAATAATTACGTGCCCCGAACAACTGAAGTGTCTTCTGTACTAGAAACAACCATTACTCCCACAGCAACTACAAAGGTCACAGATGACTTCGCAGAAAGTCTACCCAAGCATACTTTCACAGATTCGTGAAAACTAAGTTTCTTTCCTCTTTTAGGTGCGCCAAACCTTGCTCCAAGCATTAGAGACCCTAAATCTCATCCCAGCGGGTGGGGCTGCAGGTGACAACGCATCAGGTGTGCCACACTGCCAGGGGAGCGCTTCAGCTGGGGTAGCCCAGACCCCAATCAACGTCAGTTCTGCTGTGTCCGAACAACATCACCTTTTCAAATCTGATTTGTGCCACTGACTAGTAATTTAAAACCTACCGGCTAGACAAAATACAGACTTTACTTAGCATTCTTTTATTATCCAAATTACTACCCAGCCCTCGGCACAGAAAGCACACAAAAAATTTGTCTTCATATACTACAGGACCAGCGTTGCAATATATGTATTTTTTTCTAGAATAAGGATTTTCCATTAGCATAAGGCTCTTCAGCTATACTGAAAATATTCCCAGCATTTCCTTTCAAAGCACAAAATTGATAATTCTATCCAAACACCACTTCTGCATTTGTTTTGTCCATACAATTTGCTCTGGCAGCACAAATAAGGTCGTGATCAGCCTATTGCCATGCGCAACTTGTTATTTATCACTACAAATACCCCAAATAAACCTTTCCTTTAATTTTAGCACATTAACACAGCAAGGCATTTAAAGTGTAGTTTTTAAGATGTGCTACCAGATGCTGAATGCTGTCCTAAATGACTCAAGAGCCAACCTCCTGCAGTTCCAAAAAACATAGAAAGGTAGTAACGTAAGCAAACAACAACAACAGAGAGAGCAATTCTGACTCTTCTCACACAAATGCAGCGATTCATTTATTTTAAAGGCTTCAGACCTGCCATATCAATTTTATAAGAAAAATTTAAATGGATTTTTTTTTTTTGGTTTATTATTTTCTGGTTCAGTATTAACGGCAGTAAATATGTCAACTGAAAGAGAAAACTCCCTCTGAACTCGTTATCTACAACGTAAGTACCAAGACAGGCGACAGGAAGCTCATGCAGTGATCTAACCCGCGTCACAGTATTTGCAGAAATCCCAGGGGCGCTGGGCACAGTAATAAATTTGAAATATTTCCCAGATGAAGAATGAACTTATAACCTTCTCCGCATTTAACTGCCACTGTGGCCCTTCCAGGCCGCAGGTTTTAAAACAGAAGCCAGCCAACTACATTTTAAATACACTTACTACTTGTTTCCCCACCTTTTCTTTCATCACTTTCCACTCTTATCTAACGGAAATACTCCAGATTCTTTCATTGCTGGTGAGAGCAAAACAAATTTTTCCAGGGCTCTCAATTCACTACATGTGATGTAAATAAATCATGTAAATAAATAAACATAATAAAATGTAAATAAATAAACATGTAAATAAATAAACATGTAAATAAATAAACATGTAAATAAATCAGGTATCCAGCGCCACTCCTCCTGCTGACAGCAAGGGGAAGGAACACTGTCAACACAGCTCATAGAAATTTGACTTTGTACCACGGACTTTCAGACACCAAATTCTTGCCTCCCTTCACGGGAAGTAACCTACCCTGGCAAAGGTACCTGTCAAGGTGCTTGGCATGAGACCGCGGTGACATACGTTTTTTGCATCCAAGATTAATTCAAGGAAAAGGGAGTAGGTACAAAGCTGTACACAGATTTTACCCGTTTGATATCTGTCCCCAAGGACTGACTCCAATGTGGATGGGATTCACGTGCTAAGCTTTAGGGGCTGAGACTCTCTCAGCCGCAGGTCTTCCCCCAGGACATTTCATGTTCTCTTCCACATTCAAACCACTTCGTGGATGTGCGAGTCAAAAATTTGGTGCGGGACACACAGGTCCGTGAAATCTCCAGTTCGCGTGCACACATAACTAGGAACTTCTATTTTCTGTAACTCTTTGATGCAGAGCAGTCTTGTGAGTTTGCTTCATGGTGCCTCCTCACTTTGTGGCAACGCGCATCTTCCCTTTTTTATGGAAAAAGCTTGAAAATTGTGCTCCCAGATCCATCGCTGAGGTCTTCAGGCAATTGCTCCCCAACCCATTTTGGTCAACATGATCTAAGCTCAAACCAGCCTAAAATTGTCTGGTTTAAGTTAACTGAAGTGCCCTAGAGCTCACAAACAGCAGGTGGGTCGATAGCTGGCAGAGGGGCTGTGGAGAGGAGCGATGTGGAGGGCACAGCCATGCTAAGAGGAGGGCAGAGCACTTTCTGTCACTCCGCAGGATATACAGAATTAATTCCAGGTGGTTGACAGAAGCCATACCAAAACCCATCATCTTCCAAGACGGACTTTAAATTTTTAGTGTTTTGAATTCCCTGGGCGTTTCTCAAAAAATCCCCTCTTAATCATATCAAAGAATAACCAGGTTTAACAAAGGGTTGAAATTCAAACGTGTTTCACAGGTAGAGCTACAAAGAACGTTCCTAATGACAAACACAGGTAGTCACTTACAATTCTTTCTTTTGTCCTCCTCAAAAACGTAGGCTGCACAAAAAACATACTCTTTCTTCCCTCCAAACCTGCCTAAAATTTCAATGATTTCTCAACTAAAAACACTTTCAATACTGCTGTTTACTTTCACCAGTAGTGAAATACTATTTGACCCTGTATTCTTAGGACCTGTGCTACACACCTTTTGCATATTCTTAGAACAGTCTTCATCAAAATACTCCACCAATTTGCCATCATCCTCCGAATAAAATGAAATTCTCACAACTCTAGCTCCCAGATAACCTTTGTAGATAATGAGACTGAGGAAACAAATTTGTGTAATATGTTTCTGGACCCTCAAGTACCTTTCTAGTCAAGTACTCTTTTCTAGTTCAAGCCATTTTTCCAGATTCAGGCCTTCTGCGATGTACGTAGGGAAATTAAATCAAATAATTTAAGCCAAACATTAGGGCAATAGAAGGCTCCTCTAACACTATTTTTTTTTGTTGTTAATGAAACAGGGTAGCTTTTTCAATGGACTACCCTCCAGGTATGTGAAACAGATGATATCCTGAAGTGTCACCAACAGGGTCTGAGTAAACTGCATTAGTTTAAGCTAACATTTATCTGAATTCAAAACAGCGCCAAATTTAACAGAAAACCCCACAAACTCCCGGGGCAGATCACTTCATATACGTGCCTGCCGTTGGAAACAAGCTGTCCTCAATTACCTCCCATTTCCCTTACGCAAAGGCACAACCAGCACAGCAAAACATACCAATTTGTCTTGGAACAAAGTAACATTTAATGAGCATTCTTTTTATTCTGTGCACAATTTAAGCTTACAACTGAATAAAAAGCAGGTTGTTTCTAACTACCTGCAAATTCCAGTCAATCCATACCAGGCACTGCAGGGAAATCTCAGTTAAGAGGCATCGCCAGGAACGCTGTTTCAGTTTCGCTGTCCTAACACTGTCAAAAGCCGCTACCTTACCCACGCTTAAGTAGAGATTTACAAATGTCTCACTGAATCGCCATCGTGAAATGTTAATAGAAGGAAAAAAAGATTCACTGCCTCAGTACAACCTCTAGGATGCTACTGAAATCTCCAAACAAAAAAACCCCAGGTGCTTCAAGAAAGAGACGCAGAAAAATAGATGAGGCAAAGGAATTAAATACCCCAAAAATTGATTTCTTGTATGAACTTCTGCCAGACTAATTTCTAAGAATGACAGCAGCAGCTTAAATTAAGCTAAATCCTGCAGTTATTAGGTGTGAGGATATGACAATTTTTCTAGTCTAGAAGAAAATGATAGAGTGATCAGATAACAGTTACTCAAACTATTCAATCCCTCACCAAATTACAGTAACGCAGAAATACCATTACTCTCTACAGTGACCTCTCAAAGGAAGGGAGAATTAAGATTAGAACTAAGAAGTAAAATCAGAAATGCAACTTTCCAAAATGCATTCTGTATAATCTCTAATATATTTTAATACTCAAGCATTAAAAGAAATCCCCTTCTTTTGTGCCAGGCGTATACAAAAAATTCAGCATAAAAGAACTGGCTGAATATATTCTAAATCTTTACAACAAAATAAATAAATCACTTACATAAGTTTAGATAAGGAGCAAAGAGCGATCTCAAGATCACTTTCATCCCCCCAAGTGACCTGGCTGTATAGCCTACGTTGAGGCGATAATCTCAGCCTTACCTACGACTTGCTTAGCCCAACTGCATCATATCATCAATATTATTAATTTCTGCCATTGCCCATAAAACTCAAAGCCTCACACCGATTCCGTAAAATATATAGGTTGGAATCGAATTGAACACAGCACGCAGTGAGTTGCATAAAACCATCATAAAGTGGTATGAAGCATCAAGCATGTAAGAATTTAAAAAGACAGAGCACCTATCTTTATTCTTTTGGTCCAAGAAACAAGGTAAGAAAAATGTAGGCTTTTTTTTTCTGCATGGCCAGAATATGTTGGTTTTCAAAACGCTTTGAGTCAAAGTAGAGCTGTATTGCATTTGGACAGGCCTCATGGAGAACGGATTTTTTCAGATCTTCTTCCCCAACTTTTAATGGATGGTAGAGCTTCCGTACCAGTCACCTTCGGAAAGCAAAGCACCTGCTCGGAAAGCCAGTCCCAAGGCCAGCGGTGGGGGTGAAATGCATGGCGGAGCTTAAATTACAGGTAAGAGTGCCCAGTGAGCACTGACAGTGTATTCTCAGGAGAATATGCCCCCCCCCCAATATGGTCAGAAACAAATTCTGCACCATGGTTAATGTTCAGTTTATTAGACGTGGTTAAATATAGCTGTGACACAATGCGGAAATGCCGTGGATGCCAATACAAACCTTCCTCCACACTCCACTTTCCTAAAGAGGAAGACTTTAGCTGTTCAATACCGAGCAGCTCAGTGATTAACTTTCTTTGAAAAACTCTTGTCCTTTCTTAATTTTCTTTTTTTTTTGGTTAAACCCAACTGACCTTTCTCCAGCTCTCCTATACCAGAGACGTAACTGGAACTTCAGAAATACTGCTAAGACATGTAAAACACATCACCTTAAGTATATATGCCTGGAGTAGTGAAATGTAAAACTTCCACACGTGTGTTGATAGAGAAGCGAGAACTCTGCTGATGTGCCTTTACGTAACATTTCATGGTATAACAATAGTTATCCCACAATGTAAAACACTACTTACTTTGTCATAAAGGTTTCATCTGTAGATAACTCTTCCTTAATGGTTGTTCAGTCATTAAATTTATCCCTTCAGACATACTTTTAAGACACCAGAATCCATTGTAAAACAAGTCAGTTAAGCTCTTACAAGGATACTGCATATATGAACCACTCTTACATGCCAGTAAATTCTAGCTGAAGAATTTTAAGCCAATATTAAGAGCCAATTAATAAAGACGACAGGTTTCCTGATGAAATGTAAGAAAGGTGAAGAAGCCAAACTTCTACCTTTTTTCCCCTGCTCCTTAGCAAGTCTACTTCATTTGCACAGGTTACGCAAGATGTTTTTAAATCGACGTTATCAACATTTCAGTGCTGTTTCTAGTAAGAATAGCTTTCAAGAGTGAGCAAGGCAGTTACACACACAATAGATCAGTGTATTATTAATATCTCAGCTTTTATCTTCTGTCAAGCTCCTCAAAAACAACAGTATATTTAAGGATTACGAAAAATACTTTATATATGTCCTTTTCAAGGCAGACCTAAGTAATAGTGCTATAGGAACATTTTCAGGTGCGATTAGCCACACTGTGACCTTTGTCGTCCTTTAGAAAAGTATGTGGCGTTGACCACATTTAATATTATATGAGCATATGCAGCAGCTTTCAACCATGCTGCAGATGCATTATACAAACAAATTCCTCATTTGAATATTTATGAAATTACGAGCAGTTTGAGTGCTAAGTCAGAGTAACACATTACACAATATAACAGAATGGGGGGGCGAACTTTTTGGTTTTGTGGGGGTTTTTTTTTGATTGGATTTTTTTTTTGTTTTGCTTTTCTCTTTTTAAATGGGGCAAAAAACCAACAGGGTCTTTAACTGATCACACAATGAAACTCTTATGAAGTCATCTGGAGATCTGTATTCTCTGAGAATTAAATATTCGACCTACCTTGAACTGTAAGTTCTGCCTGAGCTTCAATCGTCTCATTTCCGTTATCCGCTATGCAGGTGTACGTCCCAGCGTCCTCTTCCGTAACATCACTGAGCTCCAGGCTGCCTCCGGCAAGCAGGAGAAATCTTTCAGAGCTGTGCAGAACAGGACATACAGGTGATTTCATGGACAAAATGACTTAAAGTGTTACCAGAGAAGCACACACAAGTCCCCTGCCTGACGTGGCTACATGAACCAAAGAAGGGTTTACACATAATATTCCCGGGTGCCATTTACAAGAAGCCTTGTTAGAGAGGAATTTTCAACTAGATGGTCAAATTCCATACTTTAGCTTCACTTTTAAAATAAAGTACAACTATACCGATTCCACAAGAGTAGCTCATCTTTTTGCACTTTCAGCTTCAGTTCTTCTTAATTAAGTGTGATCCAAGGTATTTATAGTAGGAACTAAAACTTAAGAATTCTTAAGTGCAATAACCCAACCACAACATAAAAACAAAAACCAAAAAAACCACGTATTGCAGATACAGCTGGAATGACTTATTGCTTGAAAAGCTAAGTGAACTATAACTTGCCAGACTTATGCCTGTACAACGTAAGGAACGGCAATGTATATTGTATAACGTAGAGTAATTGAATTTTTTTTTTTAAAAAGATAGTCTTTTCAGTAAGATTTCAGAATAAGATACAGGTTAAACAAAATTCAAAAGGAAAATCCAACAAGTTGGCAGCTTCTGTTTAGAATTTTCTCCCTCTGACTTGCAAAGGGTGGGGAGAAGGTTTATAATTCAGCCCTTACAAACTATCTGCTTTTTATGCTCAATACAGTAGCTAAATGTAGTATTTTCTGCTGCCTGTAGTGCCATCGGCTCTCTTCTCCTGTTGCAACCACCATTCCCCTTTGTGTGGTACAAATTTGTACGAGGGTTTTCCAAGATTCACCATCACTCCAAGCACCCCCAATCAAAAGCCAGTGACATTACCAAAAACCCCAAGCCGAGACAGCAAATCATGACTGGATGCTGATCCAGAACCAATCTTATTTGCAGCTGAAAAAAAAAAATAAATGACAGTCTACTGGATGGCTTCCTTTCGGGCATTATCAAGCAACGGCTTAGCAGGCAGGAACGGACTGAATTATTTCAAGATATTAACTGAAGGGCACATTGCAACAATTAACTTTTTTGGTGTCTATAGAGCGGCCAACGAACAAAAATCAACCTAATTGCTTTCTACATTTGAAATTTTACTGGAATTGCGTTAGTAGAACCAATGGTGTTACCTGCTTGGAAAGGTAAATTGTTAGGACACAAAGACTTTTGACTCACCTAACTAATCACCACAATAATATCGATTTATGACAGTACTATAACTGTTGATCAAATTTCCAATTCAGTACATTTAAAAACTGAACAACTAAAATCATTGTTGGAATTAAGGGGAAGAAATCAGTCTTAAAAACACTCAAGGAGATGTCCTACCCAAGTATACCATAAGGAAAGGGATCCTGCTTCCATGACCTAGTAACAGGAGGGCTACAACATGTTTGGTTTTTTAAGTAGTGTAGGAAAATTGAATGAAGATAGAAATCAGCTTGTAAAAACGTATTAGGAGCTTTAAAAAGAGGAACACCTGAAGAAATAGTACTGAAGTATGTGAACAGTATTGCAAACAGGTTTTAGCTAAGAGAAAAGCAGCATGAAGTTTGTCATTAAACCTTTTTATGGAACTGCTCGACAGCGATTCAAGGACAGAAAGTAAGGAGATAAGGTATATCTTGGATTGTTTTGGTAGTATTTTATTCTCATTGCAGCCAAAAAAAGGCAGAAGCCTCCTATTGTGGATCACATGAAAAAGATAGAAGCTGTAGAAAAAAAATAGGAGCTTTAGTGGCAATCACAGATAGTGAAGGATGATCCATCTCCTATCTCAAGGAAGAAAACTCTGTACAAAGGAGATGCGAACAGGAGCTGCCAAAACTGCATCGCTTTTTTCCTCCCCTCTTCTCCCACTGTCTTGTATTCTATTTACCTGTATTCTATCCAGGTAAATTCATTAGATTTAAATTGCGCAAGTCTTGCAGTTAGAACAAAGAAACTGATGCTTCAAGTCTTGGACTACACCACCTCCAAGGCAAACATCTAAGAAAGTTTAAGACCATTTAAAAAAGTCTAAGAAAACGATGCTGCTCTTGAACCTCTTTGTCTGCGTCTGGACATCGACAGTCCACAAATGCAGAAGTGCTTTCCAGATGTTGTCAAGGTGAACAGAAACAACGTCACTGAAGCTTCTTTGTGAGAACAGCATGTTAGACATGTTAAGGCTGCACTAAAACCACACCAAAATAAAAATAAATGAGTAAGGCAGGTCTGGACCGCCACATATGCAGTTTTGTATCTCCTTCTATTATGTAAAATAGCTTCTTTGATTATTTGTTCTAGCATTCATGGCGTATTAAATTAACCTGAGTAGCATAAAATCTGCTGAAGGCGAAGATGAATGCAGGAAGAAATGGAGCCGATCGGTAAATGTGGCAGATCTCTCAGCGGCAGTCAGGACACGAACCAGGAGGGCAGGCTGGGCTGGGAGAGCTGACTGGATGCGAGAAGCTGAGACTAACAAAATTGCAAAGGAATGATAAAGGGCTATAGAGACTGTTAGTGTAACTTTGATGACATAGAGTGCCTTTTTTTTTTTAATATCTATCAATTTCCGTAGTTATCCATCTAAAAGGAACATGTGCCTTACGATGCTTATTTTCCCATAGCAAGCCTCTGGAAAAGCAAAGTAACATGTGTTGTGAGGCAAGAGAGTCACGGTTAGTAACCAGCAATGAAGATGTTACTGAAACTATTAAAAAATTACTAGAGGTTGTCACATTAGGCAACAAAAGTTTGTGGTATAGGATCTCACAAACTACTTGCAACATAGTAGCATTTATATGAATTCTCCTTTTTGTCAAGAAACAAGGTTATACAGCTTTCAGCCAACTTAATCAGGTGCTACGCTGTTTATTCTCTACAACTATTTTCCTCAAGAAAAGAAGAAGAGAGTTGAGTGCAGAGTTTACCAATACATGATCCAATATAAGTTCTGTGCTGTTGAAAACAGGGAAGAAAACAAGGAATCTGTCACACTCCTCAGTGATTCCTTCTATACGCATTAGCTGCAGAAGAATTCTTGGCTTAAAGCAAAACCGCTTTTGTAATAAAGTAAAACATCTTAATTTTGTAAGGACAACGAAGCATTTCCACAAAAGAGTGAAGCAATCAGATTTCAGACACTGGAGACAAAGAATCGGCTTATTATAAAAGTGATAACATAATTTAGAGTGTCATTAAAAACAGCAAAGATTGATCATTCAAATGTCAGGGAACAGCAAAATCAAATTCAAGCCTTTTATATGCATTCCATACAGCCCTCAGTTACACACTCATAATATACAATTACTTGAGCTACTTTGGATACCTAACTCCCACACTTTTTTTGTGTTCATTATCACAAAATATAGTGAGCCTTTATTCATTCACTGTATTCAAACAGCCACTTATACCCTGAGGTTTTGGCGTTCTTTTTTCCCCTCTTTTAAATTGCTATTCCCCAAACATCTTATAATCTATTTGCAGTCTTGGTAAAGTACAGCAGATGGAATTAGACAGTAAATTAGATTATTTTGTGGAATCTACTACCAGAAAAACCTCTGTAATTACTTTGCTATATTTAACCTTTACTGAGCTGGGCAAGTATAATTCGGTTAATACAAATCACTCGGAGTGCCTGGCGAACACTGATATGTAATAATTAAAAATATCACACATTCATGGGAAGTATGAAGGGAAAAACCTGCATTAACAATTTGCATGTGATCATACAATTAAAGAGTCTATTTGAATGTATAAAGCAACAGCATAAAATTAATGCCGCGGATGCAACCTCAGCTTTGTGACCTCCTCACTTCAGAAAATGACTGACCATACAGCCATGTTACAGTTTTCCGCAGGCATGTTTCCATGACAAAATTTTGCTAAGTTGAACAGCCCAA